>KZ451930.1:822841-1006942 GCA_002786265.1 Apostasia shenzhenica | reverse complement strand
AACCAATTGCAAAGCAGTGGAGTACATGGCATGAAGATCATTGGAATTGTAACCAATGCCTGCTGCCTTCATCCTCTTCCTTGATTCTTTGCACTTGACTGTGAATTGGTGCGCATGATCCCTGTCCTTGGACTTCAAATTCTGCTTCCATTTTCTGAAATGCTGGTATTCCTTCTCTCTGATGATGATATCTTCTTTGGATTACTTAACCTGTGAACTTATAATAGTGGTTAGAAGGAGAGTGGTTCTTCTAGTGAAGGCTAAGGCATGAAGAAGGTTGAGTTAGGTTGGTTGGTTGGTTGGTTGGTTGGTAGTCATGGAAATAGAAATTTAGCTTTGGTTGGTTACAATGTACTTTTCCAGACCGTTGGGGAGATCAACTACTTCTAATTTTCAGGAAACTAAGGAAAAAAACCTCCAGATAGTAAGAAAATTTTATCCCAAACCCAAATGGAGACACTTATTGTTTGGAGTGTATACGAAGAATTATGTCAACAATAAGTTGAGGCACTTAATATAGAACTAATGATCGTAACGTAACCCACTGGCTTAGGTTTTTGAGTTGAACGGCATTCATTCACTTACGTATTAGGTCTATTTCTCCCCTAACTATTGGTATCAAAGTCAATGGTTCATTTGGTTGGTAACGTGGTATTGAGTGGTTCATGCGGGTTGTGTGCTCGTGAATTTTCACCTTTTTTTAGTCTATTTGAATAAGTTATCAAAAAAAAAACTCTATTTGAATAAGAAATCTAAGGCTTTGTTTGGTAATAAGAAAAAAAAGAAGATGTTGAAATTTTTAGCTATTTTTGAAAAATGTGTATAATGTGAAATAAAATAAGTTGGTATATTAAAAATTATATATGATGTGAAATAAAGTTGATTGATTTATTGAGAATTGTGTTGGATGTGAAATAAAGTATTGTTTAATGTTGGTATTTGTGTAAGATGAGATATAAAATATTTTTTTAAGTTTTTTTAAAATAAATTTAAGATTTTGGCTATGGGTAATTTTAGCCATGATTTTTAGCTCATTGCCAAACAGAGCCTAAGATTAGCCGACTCTCACTGTTGCCTCCTGTGGTTGAGTGGGCTTTTGATGTGCATGCACCTGATGAATTTAAAGAACTCATTGACAAGAAAAAACCAATGTGAATGGATTCTCATCTGAACGAGAGATATTAAGATTTTTCGTAAGAATTATCTCATATCCCATATTGGTAGTCACTAGTCAACAATTAGTTGAAGCACTTCAGTACTAAAATAGGACCAAATTAGTACTAATTTAAAAAACAATAATAATAATAATAATAAATAAACTTTTTATACCATTCTACACAAATTTTAATATAAAAAAATATTATTTTATTGAGATTTTTACCGGTATGACATAAAAAATTTCAATATTTACTTATTAGACACCCTAAAATTAAATATTACATGACACACACTTATTTATTTTAATTTTACAACTAACACACCCTATTTAAAAAATCCTTACATTTTATTTAAGTAAACCATACTTAAGTTATGTTTTAACTTAAATAAGGTTCATAGGAATAAAATCTAACCCCATTTGTATCTTAAATTAAATCTAATCGTTAAGATTAGCATCTAACGATTAGATTTAAAATATTTTACATAAATAATAGATTTAAATAGTTTTTAACATGTAAGATTTGAGTTAAGATGCACCGAGAGTTAGATTTTATTCCTATGAACTTTATTTAAGTTAAAACATAATTTAAGTATGGTTTACTTAAATAAAATGTAAGAATTTTTCAACTAGGGTGTGTTAGTTGTAAAATTAAAATAAATAAGTGTGTGTCATGTAATATTTAACTTTAGGGTGTCTAATAAGTAAATATTGGAGTTTTTTGTGTCATACGGGTAAAAACCCCTATTTTATTTTACATACTCAATAATTTAAAATAAAAATATCAATTTATTTCATATTTTAGACTAAAATATTCGAACTGAGTATTTTAATCTAAAATGTGAAACAAAGTTTATATTTTTATTAAAAATTATTGAGCATGTGAAGTAAAATATTATTTTTTATATTAAAATTTGTATAGAATAATTTAAAAATTTTATTTATTATTATTATTGTTGTTTTTTAAATTAGTACTATTTTAGTCCTGATTTTAGTCATTGCGTCAAACAGGACCTTAAAGAACTAAAGTTTTTTTTATTATTATATACCTAGCTCAATGTAGAGCTGAGAAATTTTTGCGTCCTGCCTATGCATAGTTGGAGGGCCAGTCATGAGCGTGTCGTGTAGGTCTTATTTGATTGGAGATTATGCCATAACTAAAATAGCCTTCAAAAATTTTTAATTATTTTTATTAAATAATAATAATAATAAATTAAATATAATATATTAAAAATTATATAAAATATAATATAAAGTAAATTTTGTTCATTGAAATTTATGTATTGAAATTAAAAAATAAAACTTTTTCATAATAAAATAATTAAAAATTATTTTAGCTACGATCAATAGCTTGTGCACACACACTTTTGGTTAAAACACTACAATAAAAAAAATGAAAAACACTAAAACATTACTTTAAATTTCAGTTTACACGAAATGAATTCAATTTTGTTTGTATTAAAAAATTGGTAATCACAACATAATTATAACAATTAAATTTTTAATAAAAAATAAATTTATGTAACACTTTCACCCAAATAAATATAAAAAAAAAATATTAAAAATTATAAATAATATAAAATAAAGTTAATTATTATATTGGAATATGTGAGAATGTGATATAAAGTTAGTTATTATATTGGGATATGTGAGGAATGTGATATAAGTTAATTATTATTTTAGTAATATGTATAGTATGTGAAATAAAATTAATTTTTAATATTAAATTTTATGTATAATATGATATGTCAAATTAAAATTAAATAAAATTAATTTTAAATTGTAAAATAAACGGGGACTGAACAATAAATGTTCGGAAGGGTTACTCTTTTGATCTTTTCTTCCGCTCCAAGGAGACGAGAGACGTGCACGGTGCACCCGAACTTGGTCGACGAGTGGGAGATTCTCCTGCGGATGATCCGCACCCAGATCCGCACCCACCTTCATGGGCCCACACGGCCGCTCAAGTCTCAACGGCGGTTCGATGCGTTAGAAAGCGCCACACCACAACAGATCTCTCTCTCTCTCTCTCTCTCTCTGTCTCACAGGAGCGGCAGAATGGCGAGTGCGCCGGTGGCGGAGATGAACGGCGGGGAGTTGACGCCGTTACAGAAGCACGTGGCCTTCTTCGACCGGAACGGTGACGGAATTGTATATCCCTGGGAGACCTTCAAAGGCTTTCGGGCGATAGGCGCCGGGATTGGCCTGTCTATCGTCGGCGCCGCCTTCATCAACGGCTTCCTCGGCCCCAAGACTCGCACGGTTTTGTATCACTGGATTCTCCCTTCCATTCACCCTTCCCTTTCCCTTTTTTCCCCCCTATTTTTTATATTATTTATCATTATTACAAATACATATTATTTCATAAAAACCTTAAATCCTAAATAAAAAATATTTACTAATGATAATAATAAGAGAATATATAATACATAAAACTGATTTATTTATTTATTAAATAAATATTCAAAACATCAATTTTACTTCAAATATATTTTAAATATGATTCATATTATAATTTTCATGAAATAATAGTCTTAAAATTTTAAATTATATAATTAAAAAGTTATAAATTTATTTTATTTTTTCAATTATAAAATATTATATTAGTATTATATATTAATATTAATATATTAATTTTCAACTTGATCTATTACATATTTTCAAAATATTTATGCCAATAAATTATGACGTGTGGTTAATATAATCATAATTAATGATTAATCTAACCATAATTAGATCGGGTGAGACAGTCGGTGATGGATGAAGCCCACAGTATGAATCTGGTAATATACTGGTATCTGCAATAGAGTGTATTCAACTCTTTTGAAACTAATTCACTTAAGGAGCTTGTTTGATTTAATGATATCTATAAATAATCTTCTACAAGATTATAAAATTAGAGATTTTTACCCGTATGACACAAAAAACTTCAATATTTACTTATTAGACACCCTAAAGTTAAATATTACATGACACACACTTATTTATTTTAATTTTACAACCAACACACCCTAATTAAAAAATCTTTACATTTTATTTAAGTAAATCATACTTATGTTATGTTTTAACTTAAATAAAGTTCATAGGAATAAAATCTAACTCTCAGTGCACCTTAACTTAAAAATCTTACATGTTAAAAACTATTTAAATCTATTATTTATGTAGAATATTTTAAATCTAATCGTTAGATGCTCATCTTAACGATTAGATTTAATTTAAGATACAAAAGGGGTTAGATTTTATTCCTATGGACTTTATTTAAGTTAAAACATAACTTAAGTATGGTTTACTTAAATAAAATGTAAGGATTTTTTAATTAGGGCGTGTTGGTTGTAAAATTAAAATAAATAAGCGTGTGTCATGTAATATTTAACTTTAGGGTGTCTAATAAGTAAATATTGAAATTTTTTGTGTCATACGGGTAAAAACCCCATAAAATTATTAGTCAAAAGATGACATCTAAATATTAGGACATCTAGATTACATGATATAACACTAAGATAATAATGAATCAAACGCTCCCTTAAGTGAATTCGTTATACACTTTTTTTTGATGGAATGAAGCTAAATCCAATAAACTGTGTTCAAGTCATTTTAATCAAAACCATGTACAACTTGGATTGAAGTGAGGTCGCTTTACTCACCCAAAGCTACTTCAAGTTTTGAATCTGATTCTACTTATTTTGAAGCTGAATCTGTTATCAAATAAGCCCAATATGTTTAAGGTGTCTCTGAAGTAATATTTATATTCCGAGTATCTAATAAATAAATAAAATAATTTTGTATCATGTATATAAATCTACTTAATAATAATAACAATAACAATAACAACCAGATCTTTTGGTTTTAATTTACATATAATTGAGTCATTTTAGTTTTTAAATTAATCAAATTAGTCTTTAAATTTGAGATAATATGCAAGTAAGTTCTTTAACATTAATAAAGAAATTTAGCGGGAAATATTTTCTCGGGTTATTGGGCATTGGAAACTAAGCTAAAGCTTTAGATAGAGATGATATCCAAATTGATCTATTAGGTTTCTTTGTTGATATTAAAGGACTTGTTTGTATATTATTTTAAATTAGAGGACTGATTTTGTTAATTAAAAAATTATAGGGATCTCATTGTACATAGAAATAAGTACTCAGAGGGATTTAATTACTATTAATCTTAAAAAAAATTGTGCATGTGCAGTGTTTAAAAATTTAAAATAAATCTGATTTAATTTTAAACAGATACATCACATCACATATAAAATTTAATATTAAAAATTAATTTTATTTCACATCCTACACATATTACTAAAGTAATAACTAACTTATATCACATCTCTCATATATCCTAATATAATAACTAACTTTATATCACTTTTTTCGTGTATCCCAACATAATAACTAATTTTATTTCACATTATTCATAATTTTCAATAAAATATATATCTATATAAGTTTAATTTTAATCTTATTAAATTAAATCTTACAAACAAACTGACCCTTAAGGTTTAAAATTTAAAGTTTAGGGTGACACGTGTAGTGATTACATGCACTTTTGAGCATAAATTTAGTGTAGTGTTAAATTGTGGAAGTAGAATTAGGGGCGTTAAAAATATTCGAAATTTGAAATTCTTTCGGTCCGTGAGTCTACTCAAATTCGGTTCATTTCGAGCCGATTTTGAGTTGGACCTAGCTCGCTCGAAATATGATTCAATTTAGCTCGAAATTACATGTATAACATAGATAATTTTAATATATAATATCATTATACACAATTTAGCTAGTAGTTTGGTAGTATAGTAGAGGAGGTTTAAGGATTATTTTTTTTAAGGTTAGATATCAAATCTTTTTGAACACATAATATTTCTATATGTTTTTACAATTACAAGCTGATTAGAATTATAGTTCGAATCGGCTTGAAATCAAGTAATCGGCTGGACTAGATTTCGAGCCAAGCTGGCTCAAATCATATCTCATTTTGATTTCAAACCAATTTCAAGCTGAGCCGAACTCGAAACTTTTGATTTTGAGTTGCCTTCGACTCACTTGAAATCGATCCGACAACAGCCCTAGGTAGAACAACTAATTAAAATGTGATTTTCTTTGAACCAATGATAAATTACAGATTTCGATAAACTTGACTATTGAATTACTTTTTTGTTCGGTATTTTTTGTGAGATTCAACTCGCAAATAATTGAGTTAGGTGTGTTTCGAGTCATGGCAAAATAACTACCTTGCATATGAGCAAGATCATTGAAAAATATAGGATAGTAAATTGCATCTTGGTCCCTGAGGTAAGAAGTGCATTGCAAATTAGTATAAATATTTTAAACTTCAATTTATATCCCTATTACTGTAAAAGTACTATAGTTTTAATCTCTCCTTAAACTCTCACCAATTTTATTGGCTTTTCTTGATAAAAAAAATATAAAATTTGATTATTTTTTTATTAATTTGAACTATTTACATACTTTTAAGGATCATTACACTTCTTTATTATCATTTTTTAAAAAAAAGAAAGAAAAATATAAATAATAATATTTCAAAATTATATTTTAAAAAATTAGAATAATATTATAATATATTAGTAAAAAATTAATAATTATGTCTTATCAAAATTATAGTGCTTTTGGAATCTAAGGTGTTTAAATTAAAATTTTTAAAAAATTGAGATCAATCTATAATATTTTTCCAACCTGAGTGCAATTTACCCGAAAATTGTGAAGTTATTTACTAATAAATATTTTTTATAATAACAAATATTTCTTGTATTAATATTATGGTTAGCAATTTTTAATTCGACTCGTAAATTTTATTCGAGTTAGATCTGGCTTAATTGTATATAAGTTGAGCTTATATCGATATAGGTTATAATTGAGTTAATCTAAATTTGACCTCTCTAAGAGAACTAGATAAAAAAAAGCGGATCAACTCAATTAAGACTTGTTAGCTATTCGTTTATCAAAATTAGTATGTTTTTTAATATTAATTATTAGATTTATATTGCATAATTTAATTATATTTTTAATATTTTTAATTAAATTTTATGAATATATAAAATTAAAGCAAAAATATTGAGTTTATAAAATTTTGATACCTAAAATTTATAATAAATAGAATAGAAGGTTGGGTCGGGTAACCCTTTTATATCGATCTTGATGTTAAATAGATCCGATTGGATTAAGCTTAAAATTAGGTACACTAAAACCAAACATACCAACCCGAATTACCACCCAAATTAATGTGAATTAGTATCGACTTTAGAACTAAGAAGCCTAAAGGATACGGTTATCTTAGGCCTCGTTTGGTTCTAGTTTTTTTTTTAACAAAAGAAAAAATGTATTTTAATTTTTACATTTAATAGAAAAAAATTATTTTAAAACTGAAAAGTATGTAAGATGCGAAATAAAATTAATTTTAATATTCATATTTATATTAGGTATGAAAAAAAATTATTTTTATATTTAAAATTTGTATTAGATCAAAAAAAATATTTGAACCAAACAGGATCTTAACATAAAATTGTTTGTTATCATTGGCCCATTAAGCTGGGCCCAGCAACCAATAACCCAATGGGCCCAGCCCAATGAAAGATAAAGTACCAGGTAATTATTATGGGTTAATAGCAGTCAGATCCCTGTAATTTTAGGCTATATACAATTAAGTCCCTCTTGTTTCTTAAATAACTAAATTGATTTTCTAGTTTAAGATAATGTGTAAATATATCCTTTGGAATTAACTAAAGTATTTAATATAGAATCTATTCTCTAACTGATAGATTCATTTGGATACTGTCTATCTAAAATATTGATATAACTTTTAAATTAATTAAATCAGTCTATTAATTAGAAAAAAAAAATTTATTGAGTCCTTTTATTAATGTTAAAAGAGCTATTTGCGCATTACCTTAAACTAAATGAACCAGATTAATTTAGAAACTAAATGGACCTAATTGAACGTAGACATAAACTAAAACTTAATTGCAATAATAAATTGCATCTAGATGAGAACGATTTGAGTTCGAGCCAAGTCTGTGTTGGCTTAAACTCGAGAATTAATTGAGCCAACAATCTCTTTAAGAATTGAAAATTTTTTTAAAAAAATGCCTCTGTTAGGATATCAAAATCGAATAAATCATGAAATATCTTAATAACAACTAACACGAGACTGTCTTTTTCTTCTTTCTGTGCTTTCTACTTTCGTCTTCTCATTACTTCGCGAAAAATTATCAATTTTATTATGATAAATATATGCAGGGGAAGCTACCTTCTCCTCTCTTCCCTATATATGTGAAGAACATACAAAAAGGCAAACATGGGAGTGATTCTGGTGTGTATGATGCTCAAGGAAGGTAATTTGTTAAACCATATGTAGAGATATTTCTAAGCTTAATATCATCATTCAAACATTTGCTAACATACAATTATAAAGAGCTTAAAATGATACTAATTTAAAAAACAATAATAATAATAATAATAATAATAATAAATAAATTTTTTTAATCATTCTACACAAATTTTAATATAAAAAAATATTATTTTACTTGACATAATCAATAATTTTTAATAAAAATATATACTTTATTTCACATCCTAGATTAAAATATTCGAATCAAGTATTTTGATTTAGGATGTAAAATAAAGTTAATTTATAATTGAAAATTATTGAGTATGTAAAGTAAAATAATATTTTTTTTATATTAAAATTTGTGTAGAATGATTAAAAAAATTTATTTATTATTATTATTTTTGTTGTTTTTAAAATTAGTATCATTTTAGTCCTGATTTGGTCTTCGCGCCAAAAGGGCCTTAGAGTAAATTGCATCCAGGGTCTTGAGGTTCAAAGGGCGGTGCCGCGAATTGGTCTCTGCTTTTATAAATTCTCGAGTTTAGTCTCTGAGGTTGTAAAAACGCCGCAGTTTTGGTTCCTCTTTCAAAATTTCTCTTTTTGTCTGTCTTTTCTAATAGAAAACTTAAAATTTGATTATTTTTTGATTGGTTTGAATCGTTTACACATTTCAACAGACTATTATACTCTTTTATTTTTAACATTTTGTTATTAAATTTAATAAATATTTGAAATTTAATTTCAATCGTTTCTTATTTTTGTTCTAAAAGTTTAAAGTTAAAAGATATTAATATTAATATTTTAAAATTATATTTTAAAAGGATAAAAAGTTAGTTAAATTAAGATTTTCATCTCATTTAAATTAAGAACTAAAATCTGAAATTTATTACCATAGTTAAAATAATGATCAAATTTATATAAGATATATAAAATGTAATTGTAGTTCTTTGTAAGTTTTATAATTTTTGAAAATTAAATATAAATTTTGTAATACTTATTAAACACGATGTTATATATGTAATTATTTAAATACATTAATATCATAATTTTATCCATTATTTATTTTTTTTTATTTTTGCAAACTAACATTAGTTTATTATAGGTTTGTTCCTTCAAAATTTGAGGAAATATTTCAAAATCATGCTCATACCCACACCGATGCTCTGACTTCGATCGAACTGAAGGAGATGCTTCGCTCGAATCGAGTTCCTAAAGATATTTCAGGATGGTAAATTTATATATCAAAATTACTTTAGAAGTCATTTGGTTCTGTGTATTATTTTATTCTAGGGATAATTACCTGCATGCCACACCATTTCACTTTATTTATGCGTTATACATCTATTCTTAGTTAATTACGCTATGCACACTCAAAATATTATAAAATATTACATACATACACTTAAGTTAAAATTTAGTCAAAATATATTTGAAAAAAAAAGTATTTCGTTAGTAAATTATTAAAATTATATTTTTACCCTTAATAGTACATATTTTTTTTCTTCCTCGATGTCACACTAAAGCACTGATCTGTCCTAAAATCAATTCACATCGCGGATGTTTTCCTCCCTTACCACAACCTAAATATCAAAGTTTTAAGATTTTCACTCAAAATATATTTAAATATCTTTAAAATAATATGATGAACGGTTCAGATTTTTTATAACTATTGAAAAATTATAATTGCTCATTATAATAGAAACAAGTGAAAGTATTTGTATGTAAGATTTTATAATATTTTGAATGTGCATAACGTAATTAACTAAGAATGAATGGGTAACACATAAATAAAGCGAAATGGTGTGGCATGTAGGTAATTACCTCTTTATTTTAATGTTAGATATTTATATGTTATTTTTTAAAAAATAATTTATAAATTATTAAATTAAATAATTATTTTTTAGGTAATATTGAATTAAATATTCTCCTATTAATTTTAATGTTTGAAAATATATTTAAAATTAATTAATTAATATTATTTTATTTTTTGAAATTAGGGTTGCAGCTTGGACTGAGTGGAAAGTGTTGTATTCTCTTTGCAAGGATGGAAATGGTCTGCTCCCTAGAGAGACCATTAGGGCTGTTTATGATGGAAGCTTGTTCTTGAAGATGGAGAAGGAAAGAGAATCTCATAAGAAGAATGCATGATTTATTATTATTATTATTATTATTATTATTATTATTATTATTATTATTATTATTATTATTTTATGCTTGAAATTGAGTTTGATTTTTCATAAGTTGTGTGATATTATTGAAATGATGTGATTTATGATGGTTTTTGTTGATTAATTAGCTTTGAAAAAACGAGTTAACCTATCGATATTCGGAGAAGTATTTTTCGGCTCAAAATCGAGCTCAGTATATGAGTGAGTTTGCTTGTCAACCAAAAAACTTAGGCTGCGTTTGGTAAAGCTTTTTGGTATAAAAATGTGCTTTTTTTATATAACTAGAAGTTAAAATTTGTGTTTGGTAAAATAGCTTTTAAATCGTTTTCAGCTTTTAAAAAGTTAAAAAAAAGCTTTTTGAAACAGTGATTTTACTCTAATTATTTATGGATAGAAATACCCGTAATATTATTTTAAATCTTAAATTTTAAACTATAAAACTCAAAACGGTTTAAAGTATAGCTTCACAAAAAAAAATTTAAAAAATTATTATTAGTATATACAATTTTTCATTTTTTTATATATATTATATAGTTGATTTAATTTTTTGTAAATAAAAATAATAGAATAAAATTTAACTCATAGCAAATATAATTGTAATATATAAGATAAAATTTTATATTAAAAAAATTTATGACTAATATGCAAATAAACTATAAAAATAATATAATATATATATTGTAAAATTAATGACATATGAGGCATCAAAAAACTACCTCATTAAACTCAATACATATGATAGCTTCCTCTCTCATCATATTTATGATGAAACTCGGGAAATTCTCTAGCCAAATTATCTGAGATGTTGTATGAAGAGCATAACAGGTTAGATTGTGTGTTGCTCTGTTATCATCTCGACTAATATAGGAGATATTATACTGATAAAAAGCTTTCATTCATTCCTTCAGCACATTTATTCTGGGGTCGAAAATAGACATGTTCACATTTGTATCCTAGATCATCTTGATGGCTTTCATAGAATCACCTTCGATTCAGAAATGTTTCAAGTTCAATTTCTCGTCAAGATAGATCGCTTTTTCAGCAGTCATTCACTCCGCAATTGGTGAGTCCAAGCATCCTTAAACTTTCTCTGTAAAGCATGCGATTACCCTAACTAAGGAGTCCCAGTAGTTACCCCTAGTCTCATTCTATTTCTCTCTTTATCTAAGGCTGCATCGATATTAAATAGAAAACTTTAAAATGTTAAATACAAGTAAAATTTTTGTTACAATATTTTAGTTACAAAATATTTAAATAGCAAAAATACAATATTTAATACATTAATAAAATACTTTTAGTTACCAAATTTGTAAATAAAGATCCCAAAGGACAAGGGTTGTTAGATTTAAATGTGGATTAGTTGGCAACCCAAAGAAAGATGCACACAACCTCCCCACTGAACTTAAAGAGAAATATAATGCTTAATCATTTGATCAAGGGTAAATTACGCCCAAGCTTTCGAGTTTAGAACATAATATTAGGCAGTTCCATAGTTTTAAACTTTTAACAACCGTCTAAATCTCTGACTCTTATTACAATTTTGCATCACTAGAATTCTTTTGTAATATTTTATTGTTAAAATTTTATTAAATTCTTTTATTTCTTTATTTTCTCTCAATTCGCTCTCTCTCTCCTATCTGCGTAGGCTAAAGAGAAAGAGAGAGAGAAGGGGAGCCGCACAAAGAGGGAGAGAGCCGAGAGACATCACTAAGGTCTCGTTTGGTTCGAACTTTTTTTTAGATATGAAAAAAAAAATATTTTATTTTTTAAGTTTAATAAGAGAAATTTATTTTAGTATTAGAAAGTGTATAAAATGTGAAATACTTTCAATTCTAATATTCATAATTGTATTGGATGTGAAATAAAGATGATTTTTATAGTTGAAATTTGTGTTGAACAAAAATCTCACCTCAAACTAAACGAGGCCAAGAGAGACAGAGGGGAGAAAGAGAGGGAAATGATAAAATTGAAATTTCATGAAATATTAATAATTAAAAAACTATAAAAGAACTCAATTTATAATTATATAAAAAGTCAAGACACAGATGTCAAAATTTTAAAATCATAATGCTGCATAATATTATATTTTAAACTCAAAGACCTGAATGTAATTTACTCTTTAGTCAATTACATCAACTTATTATTATTTATATGATATTATCCAAAAGGTCACTAAAGGCATTCAAAAGCCATAAAGAAGAAGACATCCAAAATGAAGTAGTCTCTTTGGCTTTGAAGAGGAAGACAAAGGAGCCATCAAGGTTGTGATTTAATTTGTATAATTTATAGATATTTGAGCTCCTATTTGTTTCATGCCCAAATTAGATATAATTATTTTTTTAATTTTTTTATAAAAATATATAATTTTTTTAAAATATATATATATATGATAAAAAATAAAGTTAGTCAATTTGAAAATCTTGATATTGACTAAGTTATCCGGTGTCCTAATATTTAATTATTATTTTTGAGTGATAATTTTATAATATTTTATAAAATTATCTGCACATATCATCAAACTAAATAATCATTTACTCTAGATAATATAACACTATGTATATTGAGATAATATTGAACCGAACACCCGTTAAAAATTTATCGATACTTAGCTTTGCAACGGTTAAGTTTTAACAGTGCTGATGATTTCAGCATGCTTTAATAAATTATTGTTATTTAATTGATAATCTTCTTTGTTTTCACTAAATTATGGGTAAAAATGAAGAAAAATTTAAATGCATTGTACATATTTTAGTTATAATGTAAAATAAAATTTCTCTTAAATACACATAGATTAATAGATATTATTTACTATTTTAAATAAAATAATATATCAGATAGTTTTTTTTTTAGGATAACTACCTACATGCCACATAATTTAATTTTATTTATGCCTTACCTATCCATTCTTAGTTAATTACGCTATGCACACTCAAAATATTATAAAATCTTACATACACATATTTTAATTTATTTCTATTATAATGAGTAATCATAATTTTTCAATAACCTAACTATAATTAAATTACAAAAAATCTGAGTCATTCATCATATTATTTTAAGGATATTTAAATATATTTTGAGTGAAAATTCTAAAATCTTAATGTTTAGGTGGCGACAAAGGAAAAAAAACATCCGTAATGTGAATTAATTTTAGGATAAATCAGCTCTTTAGTGTGATATTGAGGAAGAGAAAAATATATACTATTAAGAATAAAAATATAATTTTAATGATTTACTAATAGAATATTTTTTTAAATAGATTTTGATTAAGTTTTAACTCAAATGTGTATATGTAAGATTTTGTAATGTTTTGAGTGTGCATAGTATAATTAATTAAGAATGGATGAGTAAGGCATAAATAAAACTAAATTGTGTGGCATATACGTAATTATCTCTTTTTTTTTCTCATTTTCAGGTGATCTTTTTCCAATATATATTACATGTTTAGCGTAATTATTTTTATATTAACATCTTAATTGTATTTTTATAATATTTATTTATATATAATTTAAGATTTATTAAAGTTTAGAATTTAATGTTAAATAATTTCAAAATTTTAAAATTAAAATAAATTATGTTTATGATCATGCGTAATGAATGTTTAAATAATTTGAAATTTTTTTTATCGAAATGATGTTTTTAAGGGTTTAGAGTTTTAAATAATTCAAAATTTTTTAAATTTAAATAATATAATTGTAATATTTATTTAGAGTTTAGAGTTTAAAGATAATAATTAATTAATTAATGATATTTAATACAGCTAAATATTTCTCATTTAAATAGTACATATAATTAATCAAATAATTATTATTATTATTTTACTAATAAAAAAAATAAATTTTAGTTAAAATTTTGGATGGTAAAATTCCATTGAACCTACATGATATTAATTAATTAATTTTTCATTCTACTTAATTTTTAATATAATTAAATTTATTTTTATTACATACATCTTTAAAAAAAAAGTCAAAAAATCATCACTCGAAACAAAAACTTTTGATGCCAAACATGCTTTTAAATTAACAAAACAAAATAGAAGAGTACATTTTATACAAGTCCCTGAAATTAGAGAATATATCGAATTTGTTCATGATTTTTGAAAATTAACATATGGGTCTTTAAGTTTTAATATGTTTTCAATTAAGTCCAACAGTCAAAAATTATGTTAAATTATATTAAAAATGCTTTTAAATAAAAAATCTTGAAGAAATAAAATTTTCTCTAAAAAAAATTAAAGAAACTATTAAAAAGACCTCACAAGAAATCATTAAATAAAACTTAAAGACCCGTTTAAAAAAACTAATGAGCCTCAGAGACTAAAATATTATTTTTTAAAAATTACAAATTTATTCAATATTACCTCCTAATTTCAAAAATTCCTATGATATTTTACTCAAAAGAAAAAAGAATCATACATATTTTTTTTTCAAAAATTAAAGAGGGGAATCACCTAGGGTGGTAATATATTACTCGATTGGTGAACCAAACCCAAATTTGATCAGAAAATTTTGAGTATAGGTCTTGAATTTTAACCCATTTTTAAAATGAGTTGGGTTCGAGTTGAACATAATCGGTTCGAATTACTCATTTATGAATATTTATTCGATAAATAATCTGAGTTGGCAGGTCAGTCCATCCCAATTAAAAAACGGTCAAGTTCGAATCATTGATCTCAACGTATTTAATAAGCACAGCTAAATTTGAGTTGAGCTATTCAGGTTGAGTCGAACTCGATCCACCAACCCGTTTTGCAACCCCTACTCTCCGAGAAGTTATTGAGTTCGGACGACGCACCGTCCGGAACCCAATCAGAGGGCGCCACGTGTGCCATAAAGCTGGGTCCGGGCACACGTGGCGCTCTCTGATTGGGCGTCAGAACGGTGCGCGCCGCGCACCCAATAATTTTTCCTACTCTCCACCCCTTCCACATCTCTCCCCTTCTCATCTACAAGTACTCACTACCACCACCACCACCACCACCACCACCATTCCCCCATTTCATCGTCTTCCTCACCATGCATCTCTCTCTAGAGATCCCTCATCGCCCAAATTAACCACCAATCATACTTCCACATCTCCATCCATGGGCCAACTCCCCTTCCTCCTCCTCCTACTGTCCTCCGCTACCATCGCCGCAATCGCCTCCGCCGACGACGACCCCACCGGCTTCGTCTACGCCGGCTGCTCCCAGCCCAAATACTCCCCTGGCTCCCCCTTCGAATACAACGTCGACTCCCTCCTCTCCTCTCTCGCCAACGCGGCCGCCTCCTCCCCCTACGCCAACTTCACCTCCGCCGCCGCCGTTCCCTCCCCCCCTGTCTCCGGCCTCTTCCAATGCCGCGGCGACCTCGCCGCCTCCGACTGTTCCTCCTGCGTCCGCTCAGCTCTCTCCCGCCTGTCCTCCTTCTGCCCCGCCGCCATGGGAGCCGCCCTCCAGCTCCGCGCCTGCTACCTCCGCTACGGCAACGACTCCTTCCTCGGCCGCCCCGACACCTCTCTTCTCTACAAGACCTGCGCCACCGGCGCCGCCGCCGCAGCAGCCGGAGGCGTCTCCGACTTTCTCGAAGCCCGGGACTCCGCCCTGTCCTCGCTCTCCGGAAGCTCATACCGCGTCGGAGCTGCCGGCGGTGTCCGGGCTGACGGCCAGTGCGTCGGCGACCTCAGTGCTGACCAGTGCTCCGATTGTCTCGCGGCCGCCGGGTCTCAGGTGAAGGCCTCCTGCGGCGGGGCAGCCTCCGGCGAGGCTTACCTGGGAAAATGCTACATCAGGTATTACTCCAACGGGGCCCCGGCGTATGCTTACGGCGTTGGCGGTGTGAGTTCCGGCGGCAGCGGCGGTAAGATTTCTTATAACCACCGCCGGTGGCCGTTGCGTTGTCATCATCTAATCCCGATTTATTTATTATTTATTAATTATTAGGATTAAGAATGTACGGGTAAATTAATATCATAAATCTTAGTGTTAATACCAATTTGGTCCCTCTATTTTGCCCTCACATTCAATTGGTCCCTCACTGTTTATAAATTAAGCAAAAAATCTGCAAAATTATGTAAATATGCTATATGGGTCCTCATTTATAGCAAAAAAAAAAAAGAATAAACTAGAGAAGTACAATTATTATTTTTAAATAGCAAGGAGCCAGTAATACACGAGAAAACTATAAGGACTCGATTAATATTAACCCCAAATCTTAATATTTGATGAGCTTATGTAAATTGATGTCACTTTAATTACTTCTATTAGTCCCACTAATCTACCTAAACTAAACTAAGTCGATACTAATTAAAATACTAAAATTAAGAAAATATAAAAGACACTGTTGACATATGAGCTTAATTCAATAGTAATATGATTAAAATTAATTTTTATGTAATTTATTTATTTTTACTAAATTCAAATTTTTTAATATTTTATAAAAAAATACTAATTAAGTTTAAACAAAATCATAGCTTAATGATGTGACCAAAATGCATGATTGAGATTTCCTTCAATCAATTATTGGTGGCTATCAATGTAGTTTTTAAATGTGATAATCAAATTTCATATTAAAGATTTATCAATATAAAAAAAAGATTTATGATATTATTATTCCAAGCCTTTTTTGCTTTAGTGATCCAACTTTTTGATCAAAATTATTATAAAGTCCCTCTTTGTATATCCTTTCATCAACTTTGAATATTCTAGGCATATCCTATGGGTTTGTACCCATAAAGAATCAGGGTTTTTTATGCAAATTCAAATTTATTGAGATTAAATATACAATTTGATTATATTTAAGGGATGGGCGAAATTTTACTTATGTTTTTATTAAAATTATAACATATGAAATCATAGTGCTTTATGGCTAAATTAGGAATGAGTCCCTTTTCTACTTTTACGATCTAATATCAACCGCCAAGCTCTGTATTACGATTTATAACTGAAATGAAACGGAGTTTCGATGCAAATTAAAATTTATCTTTTGGGTCAAGGTTCTCAAACTCGGTTTCAGATTCAATTTGCTAGCAAATTGAATATCGTAGTTTTAACGATTTTAACCTATAGTATATAGTTGTATTACATATTTGAAGATTTATACGCAATTTAAATATATTATTTTATTTATTTATACCAAAATAATTATATATGAAAATTAGGAATAGCCAACTAACCTAAAAGACATTTATAGTTTTTATCATATTTTAAGAAATATTACATTTTCAACCAACTTACTCTTGCCTAACACTTAATATGGCACTTATTGCTCCTCAAGGAGGGACAAGAAAAAAAATGGCATAATTTCATATTTGCCCTCAAAGAGTTCCCTAGTTCTCATTTAACCCACAAAAATGAATAGATGTAGTTGACATTCTAATTTAAATTAAAAATTATAATTTATTCAAAAATTTGTATCATCTCCTATAAAGAAATATTAATTATAACTCTTTTCAAATATATATATATATATAGATTACAAATAACCTTATAAATAATTATCTTTAAAGATTAAATAAAACAAAAAAAAAATTAGAGGTGACATATAAATTTTCAAGAACAATTTCATCAAATTTAAGTGAATGTTTTTCAAGTAAAGAACACTCACATAAAAGAGAAGAAAAATTTTATTCTCATTATTGCAAAAATGCCCACAATTTAATAAAAAAAGCTAACTTTTGCAATTAAATTCATAACCTTAGATTTTCATTTTTTTGCATCAAGGTCACTTTCAATCAAGGTTTTTGGCATGATTTATTTAGATATTATATCCTGAAAAATTTATTCTTCTTCATGAAAGTAAACTTATTTGACAAATTTTTTTCATAAAAAATCCTTAAAATTAAAAGAGTTAATTACACCTAGCTCCCTGACTTGGATAGAATGTTTCAAATTAGCATATAAATTTTGAAATATTTTACGTAAATATCTTTCATGTAGATTCTTAAAGTTGAAAGGGCATTTCACACTGGCTATCAACTTCTGCGTGAAATATTTAAATTTAAAATTTTATGGACGAAATACTCTATAAACCTCGGGGACCCAGGAATAATTTACTAAATTGACATTTTTGAATTATTATTATTATTTTTTCTACAGGTGATGAGACTGGAAAGACACTGGCTATTATAATTGGACTCATGGCAGGGGTTGCACTGATAATAATTTTCCTCTCATTCATAAGGAGGGCTGGTAATACTGCAAAGAAATTCTTTTAAAATGGGTAGATTTGTAAATAATAAATTGCAACTTATGCCGTAATTTTTTTTTTCCCCTCCTTTTTTGCAGGTAAATACTGAAACCTTCTTTAGTCGGCCGGCCACTCTCTCGTTTTGGTGGCAACTTTTGCTTCTCTTTTAAGCTTTCTAGAGTCCTTTTGTGTAATTTTCGCAAAAAGTAGGGGCTGAATCGTCATAACATTGTAAAAGGAAGGTTGATGAGATCATACGGTACGAAATGATTTCATGTAGCTAAAAATTTTTATTTTTATTTTTAAAAATTCATCAGCTAAAATACCATAACTGGTACTAATTTAAATAATAATAATAAAAAAAAATAAAAATTTAATAATTTTATATAAATTTTAATATAAAAAATTTATTTTATTATACATACTTAATAATTTTTAATAAAAGTATCTACTTATTTCACGTCCTATATCGAAATATTCGAATAAAAAATTTTGATCTAAAATGTGAAATAAAGTTAATATTTTTATTGAAAATTATTGAGTATAAGAAATAAAATAATATTTTTTTATATTAAAATTTATGTAAAATAATAAAAAATTTATTTATTATTATTATCGTCATTTTTTAAATTACTATTTTGGTGCTGATTTTGGTCCTCACGTCAAACAGGGAAGGGAGATTGTTGTATCATTTTGATTTGTTGTGAAAAATAATTTGGAGCAAAGATTTTGATGACGGGTTAAGATCTCGGGTCAGAGTCAAATAGTAATTTGAATATAAAAATATAATAATTTTCTAATTTGAATATATAATTTTTTTTCTATTTTTTTGGGTCTTTTTTTTTATAACACAGATTATCTAATGCATTTTATATCACCTTAGATTGACATCACTATTTATTTCTAAATTAACCAAATAAATATATTATTTAGAAGTAAAATATAAATAAATTTATTAGTATTAATTAAAATACTTAATATAAAATATTTTCTTTAATTAATATATTAATTTAAAATTTTTTTATTTAAAATATTAATTTAACTATTAAATTAGTCAATTAGTTAAAAAAAAATTTTTATTAAGTGCTTTTATTAATATAAATAAATCTATTTGCAGGACTTACTTGGAAATTTAAAAATTAAGAATTTAAATACATATATACTTAAATTTTATATCAAATTTCATTCTCCCCTTTTTTTGTGTTGTTATATATATATATATATATATATAGGTGAGAGCTTGGCTCGAAAATCAATAGTTATTCGAGCGCAAAATTGATATTTAGTTTGAATCGAAATTAGCTCGAGTTTATTGATAGAAGCCAAAAGACATGATTGGACCAGCTGTATCTATTAGATTTAATTAGAACATGTGTCAGATGATTTACTAACCTAATTTCAAATTCTTTGGAGGACTTAAGTTGAATCGATTAATGCTGAAATCAATTTGAAATTAAAACGAACCAATTCAAACTTGAATTGAGCTTGAATTATTCCTGGCTCAACTCGAACTCAAATCATTTTCATTCACTTTTTCTTAATTTTTTTGTTCCCTCTTATGGTTTAATTAAATCTAAAAAAATTCTTCAAGTTTTAATTAAGTACCTATTAAAGCTTAATTAAGCTAAAAAACTCATCAAACATAAGCACTAAAATGAAGACTATAAATGAATTAAAGTTGAGTCAAAAGTGAACACTTTTTCGAGTCAATTTAGACTCAAATTAAGGCAAAAGTGGCATTAAAGATAGTAACGAGTTAGCACATCAAATTCAACTCAAACTTAAATCTAATCCGACCTAATTAGATCAATTCAAATCTAACCTATTCAATAAGTAGGCGAAATTGATAACCCAAACTCAATTTATTTAATAAATAAGCAAATATCAGTTAAATAAACTCGTTCCATTTATATAAAAAAAAAAGCTGGTATAGCGTGATTCGAATTTGATCTGATCTGTTTATGCATAATTTGAGTTAAATTATAACTATATAGTTTTGAAATTTAAATTTATTCGAGTTAAATGATTGGTCCCTTTTAATTAATAAAATATAATTTAAGTATTACAATTATTATGTATAATAATATTAACAAAGTTTGAATATGTTGATTACTTTATATATCACATATTTATTTGATATAATTAATTTAAAAATATTATATTTGAATTTGATTTTATCAATTTTAATTTTTTTTAATGATATTATCGATTCTATTTCGAACGATCTGATTTCCTATGATAACAAACTCGAGTCAAATTCGAAGCAAGCCAGCTTTGACTCCAAGCCGAATTAATGGGCCACGTGGAATCTGGGCTCGCAGGCACCATTTTCACAGTCGGCCCACTTAATGGGCCCAGAGTTGTGGCCCAGTGGGCTTATTGGATCAAAGTTCAAACTTTTTTTTTCTTTTTCTTTCTTTCAGTTTAATCAGATTCAATAATATAATATTTAGCTTTATTCGATGCTCGAGTATATCATGTTTAACGAACGAGTTTTAACATATTTAAAGAAGCTCAACTCTTAAATGAACAAGTTTCAAGAAATAAATGTTTGACCTATTTATGTTCGTGAATAATATATATATATATATATAAATCACAAATATGAAGAAAAAAAATTTAAAATATGAATATATTTGTTAAAAAGCCCAATTATAGATGTTGAAAAGGGATTACTAGTTCGAGAAGTGATGTTCGGCAGTCTTCTAGTCTCAGTGAGTGGGTGAAACATAAGAATGAATTTTTTAATATAAAAAATGAATAAAAGTTTTTAATTGAAATATTGAGGTATCTTTTTGAGAACAAAATCATAAAACCAGAGTCAAAGCTCTCAGTTGTCAAAAGAAGAACAAAGATATGATATCTCATAACCTCGAAAGCAGTCGATCAGTGAGTAACATATTTGGATGGAGATATTTTTATTAAAAATTATGAATAATATGAAATGAAGTCAATTATTATGTTAGAATGTGTGGAAAATATAATATAAGTTAGTTATTATTTTGATAAGTGTGTAGAATATGAAATGAAGTTAAATTTTTATTTTAAATTATATATATAATATAAAATTTTAGTTAATTTTTAATATTAAATTTTATGTATAATGTAATATATCAGTTTAAAATTAACCAAATTAATTTTAAATTGATTAAACAAATAGAGTAAGTCTTATCTATGTATTTATTATATTATTTTTTTTGTATAGGTTATTATAACGTATTTATATACAGGGAACGCACACATAGCGGCCGCATGGTGATGTTTGTACGGGGGACATGCATGGAGGCCTTGTGCCACTCCGAGTGTGCGGGTGCAATGGTGGGTGCGGCATGAAGGAGAAACGAGAGAACTTAAAAGACACTTCTATTATTTTTTAAAAAAATTAATTTAAAAATAATTTTATTTAAATTTATAAAATAAAAATTACGTAAAATTTATTAAAAAAAATTAAAATATGAACCTACTTAGCATTTCTCTTTTATCTTGAAAATTTAAATGATATTTGTCCTTTAAAAATTTATAAATATGTATACTTTCATAAATATTGAGTTAATTTTTTATTTTTTCATAAAATTGTTTACCACCAGCACAACCCAAACATTACGTTCACGCATAGAACCGGTGATGTCTGTAGCGACCGCACCAGATCGGCGCCGAGGAATTGTGCGGTCGACCCGACGTGACTGCCGTCGGTTGTCGCCGTCAGTCAAGGACGTCAGATTGAGCATCGCCGTTGACGCCGTCAACGGGCTGACGACCGCGTTTTTGGGCCCAACGATGCTGCCGATTCAATTCATTGGAGTTTCCAAACTAGAAACTTCAAAGCGGATAATTGCGAATTGGTCCAAAGCTTTTCTTCTGATTCAATTCCTTGGAGTTTCCAAACAAAAAACTTCAAAACGGAAAATTGCGAATTGGTCCAAAGGTTTTCTGCTGATTCAATTCATTGGAGTTTCCAAACTAGAAACTTCAAAGCGGAAAATTGCGAATTGGTCCAAAGGTTTTCTGTTTCGGTATCTATTCGAGGAATATCAAGCAAATAGGTTGTTATCAAGGTTTTTGGAATTGAGCCAAAGATCGAGTCAGTCAAGTTCGTGATCTAATCGGTTAAACTGTTGGTTCAATCAGATAATCTCATCATTATTTCATAGATATTTTTAATTCTATAAATATTATGAATATTTTTTTTTAAAAAAAAATAGCTTAGAAATAAAATAATATATAACTTTTGAAAAAATAAATACTTCAATTGTTACTTAATAGGCTATCAATTAAATAATACCAATATAAACTTAGCTTAGTTTTTAATTCACACAAATAGACAAATTATCAAACTAATTAAGTTGGGAGAAAATAAAAAGCAAATAAGCACTTATGAGTTTTAACCGATTTAATTAATTCATCTGACAAATCAGTTCAATTCAGTCAAACCATTATATTAGTTTTATCATTTATAAGCAAATTGGACTGGTATAGTTGTCAATTTATGGTCGAACTAGTTCGATTGGCCAGTTCAGTTCAATTCTGATAATCTATTATTATTAGAGAACTTATATTAATTAAATCACTTAAAAAAACTTATTTGTATATTAATACTTAGTTCTTTGACACAACAAAATATAAAGAATAAAATACAAAAAAAATATTATTCTTAAAACGTTAAACTACTATGAAACTTGGACTTCAAGCTCAGAAGAATAATTACTAACTTGAGTAGATGCCTAAAATGAGGAAATTGAGTTGAGATAAGACTTAGTTTAGGTTGCTCTTTGGGTGACTCGTTGAAAGATTAAAAAGGTTTGCGCCTAAGTCCACTTTGATGAAAATATTGATATTTCTCTCTTTTTCTTCTTTTTTTGTGACGTTGATGATGACCGAAGAACTTTGAAAATGGATCACTTTTAGTTTATATTAGTACACTTGTGTGTTTGTTTGTAAGGTTAAATTTAAGAAGGTTAAAATTAAATTTAGATAAAGATATTTTTTTTATTGAAAGTTGTGAATGATGTTAAATAAAGTTAATTATTATATTGGGATATGTGAGGGATGTGAAATAAAGTTAGTTATTATGTTGGAACATGTGAGGGATGTGATATAAGTTAGTTATTATTTTAGTAATATGTGTAGAATGTGAAATAAATTTAATTTTTAATATTAAATTTTATGTGTGATGTGATATGCTTAGTTAAAATTAAACTAGATTAATTTTAAACTCCTAGACAAACGGGGCAAAATTAGTCTTTTAGTTTCAGGTACGAGCAATATGGAGGTCTGCTGCTACTATTGGTATTGGCAACTCAAATCTCCCTATTTGTACTTCTACCAAGCATAAAAAATATCTCTACATTTAGATCACGGGATGTGACAGATATAGTCTTGTCTTTTTTTTATAGAATATAGCCTCATTTTCTTATAGAATCTTCTTCTTCACTTTTTTTTCTTTTTAAGTTAAGGGACAAACAAAAAAATATAAGGAGTTGTACTCCATTCCTATTGCAATATTTTATTTCTATATATAATGATGTATTCTTTTATCATATGCTCTCTCTCAATAGAAGATTTTTCTAATATAATGGATCATATTTCCATCCAAGTATTGTCGAGATCAAAAAAAAGTTGGCAATCACGGGCCCTACCCGTGATCCTAAACAAGCTTAATCGGGTACGAGCTAGTTTTATATGTGTTTGAATCATAACTAAGTCGAGGCGAATACCCGTTGTTTAAGAGAATTAGGTTCAGGTCGATGAGTTGACCCATCTATGACCTACCTGATAAAATTATGCCTAATTTTGTTTATTTTATCAATATTTTTATTAATTATTTGGAGTATATAACATTTTGTAAATATTAACTTCAATTTTCTTATTTATAACTTATGTTTAAACTAAGTAAAAATATAAAAACATTGAAATTATCAATTTCATAAATCATAATAACATCCTGACATGCCATAATACTTAATATAATTATGCTTTATTTTAATTATACTATGCACACTCAAAATATTATAAAATTTTACATACACACACTTAAGTTAAAATTTAGTCAAAATCTATTTGAAAAAAAATATTTCGTTAATAAATCATTAAAATTATATTTTTATCCTTAATAGTACATATTTTTTTCTTCTTTGATGCCACACTAAAGAGCTGATCTGTCCTAAAATCAATTCACGTCGCGGATATTTCCTTCTCTTACCACAACCTAAACATCAAAGTTTTAAGATTTTCACTCAAAATATATTTAAATATCTTTAAAATAATATGATAAACGGATTAATTTTTTTGTAACCTAACTATAATTAGATTATTGAAAAATTATAATAGAAACAAGTGAAAGTATGTGTGTAAGATTTTATAATATTTGAAGTATGCATCGCGTAATTAATTAAAAATGAATGAGTAATACATAAATAAAGCGAAATAATGTGGCATGTAGGTATTTATTTATTTATTTTTGATAAAAATATAATGTTTCCATCCTTGTCATTGCTTTCTTTTTAATCATGTGAAGTTTTGAATGAGTCAAACAACGTCAATCGTATATCTAAGTTTTATTTTTAAAATAATTTCTGCAAATATTAATATCTAACACTGATATTTCATTATGATATCCTAATAGCCTTAGTTTATATAACATTATGTTATAGTTGATTCATATATTTCTAATTATTTTTTCTTAATCCATCATCCAAATTCACATATATTTATATTTCTGATATTGTATTTTATTGTGAAATAATACGCAGCGAAAATTCGGATCGCCGGACGTATAGTTAGTCAAATAAATCGTGCCAGATAAGTATGAGAAATAATAATAATAAAAGAACGAAACAACCACAAGAACACTAGATTTACGTGGTTCAGAGGTATTCCTCCTGCATCCACGGGAAAAGCAGAGAGAGATTTTATTATGTAGAAAATCAGATAGAAAGAGAACCTTACACCAATCACCTGGTTCTCGATCTCAGACGGGATACAGAAATTGGATCTTTTCTTCTTTCAGATTAGACAATCCAATCGCTCCTTGAGCCTCAGATAATTGCCTTCAAATTCCTACGAAATTACCTTCGTAGTCGACGAAGAAGATCCAATAAAAATCACTGCTGAAAATACCCAAGTGATTACCTAGTCACGTTTCTCAAAAAGAAGCTTGAGAACTTACAGTCTTCACTAGAAATCTTGATAATCCCACTTGATCTTTATTTCTCTCTCTCCAATTTTTTCAGCTTATCTGATCATTCCATATTTATAATGGTATTCTATAACAACTTCTGTATCTGATTTTCATAAAAATCTCAACAGCTTAACAAATAATTCTTATAATTAGGATTATTTAATTATTATTCAAATCATATTTTAACATTATTTTTCTAATTTGTTTTCATCTGCTGGAAACCATTTAAAGGATTTCGCAGAGTTAAAGAAAATATTTTCATAATCTACTGAACTTAAAATTGGCAAGAAAGGGTATAAAAGAAATGATTCATAAAATATATACCAATATTAAAATTATTCTACGTATAGGGACCGCAACGTAATTTATCCATGAAGAATTCTTCCATGGGAAGAAGTTAATGCAGCGGCGGTAGGTTTGAAAGCACTTGGCAACGCGGCATCTTCCCCCTGACCACTCTCTTCTTTCCTCCTCTCTCTCTCTCTCTCTCTCTCTCTCTCTCTCTCTGTGAAAGGATTGAAGTAAGCAAAGGGCAAGCGAGAGCGGGAATTCCATGATTTAGTGCCTCCGTGACTGGTTGAGATCACCATCCAATGGGTTCACCGCTCCTCGTCGTCCTTCTCCTCTTTCTTCATTCTTTCTCGATGGCGGCGGCGGATCTCGCCGCCGACGGTGCCGCCCTAATGGCCTTTCGCAGCGCTGTTGGTCAAGGTGTCCTCAGCTGGAACACCTCTGCGTCTCCGTGCAGCTGGAAGGGCGTCACCTGCAAAGGCGGCCGCGTCACGTCCCTCCGTCTCCCTGGTTCCAGCCTCATCGGTCAAATCCCAGCCGGAACGCTAGCCAATCTCTCCGACCTCCGTACCCTCTCCCTCCGATCCAACGCCCTCGACGGCCTCCTACCCTCCGATCTCGCACGATCCTCCCAGCTCCGGAATCTCTACCTACAGGGGAACCGCTTCTCCGGCGACATCCCGGCGTTCCTCCCCGAACTTCGTGCCCTAACACGTCTGAGCCTCGCCGACAACAATTTCTCCGGTGAGATCCCGCAATCGCTCAACAATCTAACTCATCTCACCACGCTCTACCTTCAGAACAACCGGCTGACCGGCGGGATTATGGATCTCAACATCCCCAATCTCAGGCAGTTCAATGTATCCTACAATCGGCTCAACGGATCTGTGCCAGCGAAGCTCCAGCGTATGCCGGCGAACTCTTTTCTCGGTACGCAGTTGTGCGGACGGCCACTTAGCCCTTGTCCCAGCGAGGCACCACCATCGCCGGCACCGGATTCCAGTAGCAGTAGCAATCTATCTGGAGGCGCCATAGCCGGAATCGCAATCGGCGCCGTCGCCGCGTTCCTCATTCTCGCCGTTGTCCTGTTTCTGACTTGCCGGAGAAAGAGGGAACCGGGCTCCAGGAGGATTTCGGAGGTCCCAGCAGCGAAACCAACGGACGGAATCGGATCGCACCCCTCTCCGGCGGTTGCGCCGGCGACCGCGGGCACAATGAAGCAGCTGATGTTCATCGGGAGTGCACCTAGGGTTTACGATCTGGAAGATCTGCTCAGGGCTTCTGCGGAGGTTTTGGGAAAGGGGACCTTCGGAACGGCGTACAAGGTGGGGCTCGAGGCGGGGTTGGTGCTGGTGGTGAAGCGGCTCAAGGACGTGAATCTGCAGGAGAACGAGTTCCGGGAGAAGATTGCGGCCATCAGCGCGATTGATCACCCGAATGTTGTTCCCCTCCGGGCGTATTACTACAGCAGGGAGGAGAAGCTTTTGGTGTACGATTACATCCGAGGAGGAAGTCTCCATTCTCTGCTTCACGGTGCGTTTTTCTCCACTTTTTTTTTTATATTTTATTTCAGCTTTTTCATAATCTATAATCTTCCCCTACACCAGAGAAATTGCTTTTTTTTAAATAACTTTTTTTTATTTACTCTTGAAATTTTTTTTTTGGTCTCACTTGAAATATAATTTAAATTTAAAATCTCATAATATCTCCGTGCAAACTCCGAGCCAGTAGAGCACCACTAAATTGTATTTGAGTCCAAAGCGTATTGCAAATTAGTCTTAGATTTTCAAAAACTTCGAAATGAGCTCCTGAGCTTGTTTTTGCGCTGTCATTTGGTCCTAACATTTAGACCCGTTGATTTTGAGGGATTTTTTTAATACAACAAAAAATTTAATTATAAAAATTAATTTTATTTTATATTCAACGTAAATTTGAATATTAAAATTAACTTTATTTTATATTTTACACACTTTTTAATATTAAAATATTTTTTTCTTTTAAATCTAATATATATATATATTTATTTTAAAAAAATAGAACTAAATAGCCTCTGCCTTATTTGGCATGAGCCAAAAAATGGGCAAAAAAATATCTTAATAATATTTTAAATTTATTATAAATTTTAATAACTTTATTTCACATCCAACACAAATTCCAATCTTAAAAATCAAATTTATTCACATCCAACACAAATTCCAACCTTAAAATCAACTTTATTTCACATCCTACACACCTCTCAATATTAAAATAATTTTTTCCTATCAATTCTATAAAATAATTACTCAAATTCATCCTCCAACCAAACAAGCCAGATTCCAATATTTTTGACTTTTCTTTAAACGTTTATTATTATTTTTGATTTTTTTTACTATAAAATTTATTAAATGAACCAAAATATTCTTGAATTTCTCATTTTCATTTTTTTTAAAATTAAGCAGTTTCTTAAAAATTAAAATAAATTATATCTTTATATTTAGATCATAATATTTTTATTATAAACAACCGCTGTAAGATTTATGTATGTTTTTTGAAAACTTGAAGCTCTTTGAAATTGTCATTTTGAATGTGTTTGCACTTCACGTAGAGCTGGTTTATTTGAATATTTTTTTTCTTGATCTCAATTTTTTTTCCTCCAAAATTGAAGAACTGGTCAATCTGGAAATTTTCGCTCATCAGTTTGAGAAAATTTTCATCTTCAAATTTCAAAATTTTTTGAAGGAACCTTCAAATTTCAATTTGATATATTTTTTTCTCCGCATTACAGGAAGCCGGAGCTCTAGCCGCGCGGCTCTCACCTTGGAGTCCAGAATCAGCATCGCCCTCTCCGCCGCCAGCGCCATCGCTTTCATGCACTCAACTAGCCCTAATTTTTCCCACGGAAACATCAAATCCTCCAACATCTTGGTCTCCAGCTCCTCCGAATCCCTCGTCTCCGACGCCGCCGTCGCTCATCTCGCCGGCGGCGCATCCTACGCCTCCACCGCCCCCGCCGGCTACTGCGCGCCGGAGGTCACGGATGTCCGGAGAGTTTCTCAGAAGGCCGACGTCTACAGCTTCGGCGTCGTCCTCCTCGAGCTGCTCACCGCCAGATCGCCGGCGCAAGGCAATCTAGACGACGGAGGCGTGGATCTTCCCCGGTGGGTGAAGGCGCTGTCTCGCGAAGAACATGTGGGAGAGTTGTTCGATCCGGAGCTCTTGAAGAATGAGACCGTGGGCAACGAGATTACGAAGCTACTAAAGCTCGGCATCGTCTGCACCGCCGATCACCCCGACCAGCGGCCGGCGATGATCGAGGTGGTCGCCAAAATTGCGGAGATTCGCCGGCTAACCGTCTCTCATACGAAGGATTAGATTCCCCTATGAAAGTAGTGGACCGATTTTTTTCCCAATTTCTTTTTTGTATTTCATGAATAGAATCTCTCTGATTTTTTCTTTTTTTATTTGTTTTTTAATTTAATTATTTTCTACTGTTTCCCTGTTATTTGTTAATATCATTGTATGATTGTTATTTTGTGCAGAGAATATTATTTTTTTCTATTTTACAGCTTGTAATTTTAGATTCAAATGGCAT
The DNA here is from genome assembly GCA_002786265.1 of Apostasia shenzhenica. Lineage (NCBI taxonomy): Eukaryota > Viridiplantae > Streptophyta > Magnoliopsida > Asparagales > Orchidaceae > Apostasia > Apostasia shenzhenica. Next base: position 977,073 of record KZ451930.1, on the reverse strand, counting down.
TTTAAGTGGTCACTATCAAAAAAACCTTATTTTCAAAAAGAAAATTAAATTTCTTTTGAATCTAAAAAAATTAGATCAATATTATTATGTTTAGCATTATAACAAATAAAATTTGTATAAGAAAAAAATGCAATTATTATTTTAAGATGTTCGAAGAATATGAAAAATAATTAATTGTTATTTTATACATATATAGTTGTTGACGTAGGATGTAGGGGATCCCAAAAGACACAAAGAAAAAGAGAGAATCTGGAGAGACGGTGGCACGCAGAGAGCTAAGACATCTAGAATAGCATACAGAGGTTTAAGGTAGTTCAGAGAGGAATCCCCTACGTCCACCGAGTGGCCGAGTGATTGATTTCACTAGAAAGAGAAAAGAAGGCCTTGAAGACTAATACAATCATTAGAAGAGTGAGCTAGAGAGAGGGAGAGCTTTCTTAATTTAAGTTCTCATACAAGTACAGTGGAAATATGATAGTGCTCCACTTCTCCCTCCTTGAAGCTTTGTTCAGGGGGATTTATAGGAAAGCTTCAGGGGGATTTATAGGCGGGTGGAAGGAGAGCTCCGCCCGGGTTTTTCGGAGGGGAAAAAGTATAAACAATGTTGAGCCCGCGCTGGTGGTCCCATCACTGTCGGCCACTGGAGGGGCTGGAAATAATGGGTGAAGAGCTTGTCTTCTTGGGATTCGTGATGGCAGAAGCATGCGGGCCCTTGGTTTGCGTGACTGGAAGAAGCATGCTACATTGAAAACGGTGCGGCCAAAGCACGCTGACAGCGATAGATATAGCTGAGAAACATCGTCCTCGATGTTTGGGGAGAGCTGGGAAACGTTGTGCCCAATGTAGCTGGAAGAGCTGGAAACATCGTGGACGAAGTTTGTGAGTTGTAACCCAAACATTGTGGGCAAGGTTTAGGATCTGCAAAAATAATAATCATAAGGTTAGTAGCCAAGCGTCACATGTATGACTGTGATGTAGCGCTGAAGCCACATGTCAATAATAGTATACTAAATAAGTTGTTTATTTATTTTGAAAATATGTATACGAAATAAAATATATGATTTTTTTTTAAATTTGTATAGAGTATAATATGTGATATTAAAATTAATTTAATTAATTTTAACACGTAAGACAAATGCAACTAGTAGTTTATATCAGCTTGTCTGTTGGTTTTACGTGATAAGTAGACAAAATATGTGTTGATAAATTTTTTCTCCATGAAAATTTGATCATCTTCTTGTGTCTTTAAGTAAATGAATATGCTTTACCGAATGTCTTTCTCAATTCAAACTCTTTGTCCATTTCAGCCTTTCTCTAGAGTTTCAGTCGTATCTTATTCATCTGAAAAAGCTCCTTCATCCCTCTTAATTTTAAAGGCAGAAGTTGGTCCGAGCTAGAATACTTACAAGAGTTCATCATCTTTTTGAGTCACGCATGAGATCATGCTTATAATTTAATAATATTTTAATGTACTACAGACATATAAGATTATAAAAATATTAAGAATATATGATATTAATTAGAAGCGCGTACACGTTCGTAAAAAATGAGCATTGAAGTAAATTTTTGGTACCTAATAGAACTAATAACTCAACAAAGAAATTCGAAAAAGAGGAAGAACATATTATTTAACAATGCTAGAAGTAATAATATATATTTTAACTTGCTATATCACATGATATTTTATAATTTGATATTTTTTAAAATAAAAAAATAAATTTTTTTTATATCTTACATACATAAAAAAATAATAATTAATTTATATTACATTCTTCACACGCTTTAATATAATACTAACTTTACTTTATATCATATATAACTTTTAATAAAAAATATTCTTATTAAAATTAATTTTTGCAAAAAAAACACATCAAAGGCTAATAGTAATAAGATAATTTTAATTTGAGTTTATATATAATTACTCTTTTAATTTTCACATTAATTAAATTTTTATTTAATTTGAGATATTATACAAATAAATGTTTTTAAGTAAAAACTTAATTTAATTAATTTGAAAAATAGAGGTACCTAATTATAAATAGGCGAGGAATTTAATTGCTTTGGCCCTACTTTCAACGAATTTACAAATGAACCCATGTGGCTGCTTAGACTTAAAAAAACCTACTAAGTCAAATTATTTGGTCGTTGGCGTGGTGCCCAATGCAATTTGACTTCTGCCGGACTTTTCCAATATGAGTTGAATTTTAGTATTGTCATTGTGTCAATTACATCTTGGCCCCTGAGGGGGGGGGATTACAAGCAAGTCCCAAAATTTTAAATTAGTTACATGTGAATCCTTTTTTTCCTTAAATAAAAATTTGAGGTGAACTTCCAACTAGCAAGCAATCAGATCAATCGTTCGATCTTTCAATGAACTTACGTTGTTTATTATAATTGCATCGAGGGATTAAAATATCCCACAAAATGCCAATATACACAGGATGATCATTCAGTCCCTTCATCATCCAAACTAATATTAAGATTTTTTGCATTATCAATTTTCCTGAGAGCTTAATTCATTTATTATGCTGAGCACATAGCTCCCATAGGTCTAACTCAATCTTTTTTTTTTCACAGCGATACACTCGTCTAAAATGTCTAGTAAAGTGATGATATTAAGTCAGCAATAATCGCATCTAAGCTATCTAGTTATTATTTTTTTCTAACAATCTCCTCTCAGCTTACTGCCTGGATTCGAACCTAAGGCCTTATTTAAAACCAAATGTTAGAATCCTTGATGCTATCAACTCTCTCAAAAGTTTAAACTAATAGAAATTTATTACACTATGCGCATAACGCTCTGGGTCGAATCCAATTTTTGTTTAATAGTGATATACCTACCTAGAGTTATATCAAGTAAGACAATGATACTAATTAAGTCAGTGATAATCATTTCTAAGTCATTTAGTCACTACTTTTTCAACAACTATAAATAGAAAAAAAAAGACTGAAAAGAGATTTTAATCCAGCTAAATCTTATGCACAAATCAACATAAAAAATATTCTAACCTACAAAAATATAGAGCTCCTTAATTCTTTGGCACAATTCAAAGCCGTAGAAAGTTTTCCAACTTCAAGCTCACATTTTCTCCCCTATGATTTTTTTCTTCTCCCCCATGGATATGACTCTTCTTTTCTCTTCATATCTTGTATAAACATCAATATCTAATATATTCTAAGTTGCCTACAAGGTGTCAGTGATTTTTTCTTAATCATGGGGACTCCAAGAAAACTCATTTTTATTTTATGTTCTTCATTTCATTTATTTTCTCCTTATCCATTAGATTTCGTTCATGAAAATTTCATCGACTTAAAAAACATTAGCTGATCACCAGATTAGTCAAGAGTCCAGTTGCCAACCAGACCTAATAAATCCTTTTAAAAATTAAACATATATATTTAAGTATTGAAAAGCCCTATTATAAAGCAAAGTATAGAGAAGAGAAAAATTTAATATTATAATAGTAATTAGCTATATTTTAATATATTTTTAATGCATAACTATGTATTTTTAATTTTTTGAAATTCACATTAACGATCAAACTTAACAAAATCTATTAAAAAGAACCTACATATTAAATATTTTACGTAAAAAAAATTAGATAGTACATTTTTATTTATGTGGTACTATTTTATATAAGTGTAATGTAAAAACTTTGGTTTAGAGTTGGGCGCAGTAAAGCATTTTTCATAAATTTATTTATTTATAAAATTTAATTTAATCAGATTAAAAATAAATTTAAATAAAAATATTTTTTATTAAAATTTATGAATGATGTGAAATAAAGTTAGTTATTATCTTGAGATATACGAGAGATGTGATATAAAATTAGTTATTATATGAAAATATATAAAAGATATGATATAAATTAGTTATTATTTTAATAATATGTGTAAGACATAAAAAATTTGTAATATAAAATATTATTTAAAATTAAATTAAGTTAATTTTTAAATAAAAAAAATACAAAACCACGATTGTTTCTGTTCCGTCAAGCATGCGTGGCTGGGCTGGTGGTGCCGAGCAGATTGCGGCCGAACATCATACGTGGAGCCATGGCCGTACCCAATAATCTCTTTTCCCCGCGATCTCCATCTTAACACCACCACCGCCACCATTCGCCTATGATTGGTCTCCAATCTTAAGCTTCTCAGCTTCGTCTCGGTCTGCGCGCTCGGGAAGATCTTGGAAGGAAAACATGGTGGTTTTTGCTGTGAACAGGAAGGAGACGACACCGTTCGAAGGTCAGAAGCCGGGAACCTCGGGCCTCCGGAAGAAGGTGGGTTGATTCCGTATCCAGATTTGTAGATTGGTTGGATTTGGGAAGAAAAATTTAGCGGTTGTAATCCGCGGTAATTTGTTCCCCGTGGAAGATCGGATCTAGTTTCGTCTTCTGTTCGTGATGATTCGTTGTATATGAGATGTGCATGGTATGATTGTCTGGTTGTTCTTCGAGAGAGACTAGAAGTTCTTAGATGTAGTTTTATCTTCTTCTTGCCTCCGATTGTTGCTGTCACACTTGGCTGGTACGCCATGTGTTTGATCTTGTGCCTGCATTTAAACCTTGATGCCTGATTTTATGGTTGTTATTCCCCATTGCTGGATATTTTTCGTCTCAACTTTGGCTTTTGATAGCCCTTCTATAAAAATCTTAGATCGAAAGGTAACAGGTTTATTCTTCCTTTTTCTTAAAAAATTTGTTGGCTCTTCCTGGCAATTTATTTTCCCTGTATTCTACGCGTATGTCAATGTTGTTTTGCTTATTCATTCCTCGATTGCTTCTTTTCAGCTATGATCTGAATTGTTAACCTAGAATGGCTGCTCAACTGATTTTCAGGTTAGAGTATTTCAGCAACCTAATTATCTCCATAATTTTGTCCAATCAACTTTCAGTGCGCTTACCACAGGAAAAGTAAAAGGTTAGTTTTCCATTTCTTTAAAGTACTTAGGGTTATGGATGCAAAGCAAGATGTAGTTCAGACATTGTAGTTGTTAAATTTCTGTTTACTAACCTAAAAGCTTAAGCTTATAGGTTGTGATCCAGTAATAATTTTAAATTCTAATATGCCCCTTCATGCATAAATTTATTTTCATTGCAATGTGAAGTTTAGCATAAGTACTATTTTTTAACCTTATGGGCTTGTTTGGTTGGAGGATAAATTTGGGTAAGGAAAGAGAAAATATTTTATTTTATAGAGTTGATGGGAAAGAAATTTATTTTAATATTGAGAGGTGTGTAGGATGTGAAATAAAGTTGATTTTAAGGTTGGAATTTGTGTTGGATGTGAAATAAAGTTGATTTTTAAGGTTGGAATTTGTGTTGGATGTAAAATAAAGTTATTAAAATTTATAATAAATTAAAAATATTATTATTATATTTTTTTCCCAATTTGAGGCACTTGCCAAACAAGACCTGGCTCTGTTTGTTTAGAAGTTAAAAATTAACATGGTTTAATTTTAACCAGACATATCACATCACACATAAAATTTAATATTAAAAATTAACTTTATTTCATATCCTACACACATTACTAAAATAATAACTAACTTATATCACATCCCTCACATATTCCAACATAATAATTAATTTTATATCACATCCCTCACACATCCTAACATAATAACTAACTTTATTTCACATCATTCACAATTTTCAATAAGAAAATATCTTTATCCAAGTTTAATTTTAACCTTGTTAAATTTAACCTTACAAACAAACAGACCCATATACTATAGATAATTGGGGTCACCAATTCACCATAGTTTGAATTTGGGACCTCTAACTTTAATACCATATTAAATCTTTGGTCATTAACTGACCTAAATGCTCAAGCTTGTCGGTTATGGACTAGCATAAAATTGTATTCTAACAATAGTTTCACTCTCTAAACTATGATTTAGTGTAATGCTTTATTTTTATATATGAAACTATGATCTTTGGTAATGAATACAAACAACAACAACCAAGCCTTTATCATACTTGGTGGGGTTGGCAGTCGGCTACATGAATCTCTTGTTTCCATTGCGCTCTATTAAATAATAATTTCTTATTTAACTCCAAGTATACAAGGCCATTGATCTTTGGTAATGAATACATATGCAAATAAGTTATTGTGCCTATACTGTTTCTTATTTCTTTAACTCTTCTTAACTATGAAACTATCTATATCTTTCCATTAGATAATAATCAGTCTTTTATGAACTCATCCCAATCTGCAGGTGCCACACTTGTTGTTTCTGGCGATGGCCGTTATTTCTCAAAAGATGCTATTCAGGTACATAATATATGTGATTTCGTAGTGACTGCATTGTTGCCCTTTATAAGCTTGGTGACGCAACTCTGCCAAGTTTCAATTTAGATACATTCCCACTTTTGTTGCCTGAAAGCACATTCTTCATAAGATGCAGGATAAGAACCTGGAAGTATACATGTCAAAGAATTACCTTGTTTCCTTTTCATGGTGTATGAACCAGGTTGAATGACTATTACATAGGTAGATTAAGAACATGTTAGCATGTCTACAGTTATATTATCAGTAGTTCTTGTGTTGAATTGAGAATAATACTGAGGTGATGAGTGAAAAGCTAATGACACTTCTTAACTTGCAGCAGTGGAGTAATGAGCAAGGTTGAATGACTATGACATAGGTTGATTAAGAACATGCAAGCATGTCCACAGTTATATTATCAGTAGCTTTTGTGACAAATTGAGAGTCATACTGAGGTAATGAGTGAAAAGCTAATGAAACTTCTCAAATTGCAGCAGTGGAGTAACGATGATACTAGAGCTAAGAGAAACAACATAAAAAAGCCAATATATGTATAGCTTCATCAACATAACATTGACAGCTCCATTAACAATTTCATTTTTTCTAGTGTTATTCATGTCAATAAATCAAAGATCAGGGATATGAATACAATAATTTATTTATTTACTTTCAAAATTATGCAATGGCAAGGCTATGGTCTGAGACATATTTTAATACATATTTGGGTAAACATTCTGCTTAAGTAAAGTTGAATGATAGTTATAACTTCCAAAAGTATTGTCATACATTGCATGGTTAAACTTAGAAGTTTGCTGCAACTCCATGCTTACTAAGCTGTATTACTTGATTGACAGTTTTTCCGTAATTCATCAAGAGCACCCTGAAAGTTGTAGGGGTTGTGGAACTGTGCTTTGTACGCATGTTTTGAAGTTTCGATCACTGTTATGATTCTGTTGCAGAATTTTTTTCTTGAAAACCCCCATTTTCTGCAAACTTAGTTTGGAAAGTATGTTATTTTTGGAACAATAGCTTTATTATCCTTGTTTAATGATACTATTGCACTATGTTGCTGTATATATCTGTTGGCTGTTATGTGCAATTTAACATTCACAAATGCTATTCTAGTTTGGTATCAACTAATTTTTTCCGCAAACTTGTAGATCATAGTAAAAATGGCTGCTGCAAATGGAGTAAGACGTGTTTGGATTGGTCAAGATGGTCTACTCTCCACACCTGCTGTATCTTGTGTCATCCGTGAAAGAGTTGGTGCGGATGTAAGATCATTATAATGTATTGTTTAATCAAGGCTAAATAGTGGTGTGTTATGGCTATTCATATGCTTCTTTTGAATATTATCAATTTGCTTATTTTTGTTTTCCTTTCTCCATCCTTATACACACTAGGGATCTAAGGCTACTGGTGCTTTCATTTTGACCGCCAGTCACAATCCAGGTGGACCAAATGAGGTACTTTACCATTCCTTGAAGGATCATGAATATCATCATGAAACTCTTTAACTTAAAAATCCTACTATTTAATTTAATTTTTTAATGAAATTGTTGGAAGGTTCTGAATTTTGCAATGTTTTGAAACCGGATTCATTTTAGAACTAGCGAAAGATTCGTGGTTTTAAGGTTGAACGGAGGTTGAACCATGATGATGTGATAATTTGATATCAATATTCTATAACATGTAATAAATATTAAATATGCTATTGAAATACAAAGATAATATTTATAGTATATAAATAAATTGAAAATTCTAAAATTTGTTTTTTTATGCTTGTTGCATAATATTTTATAAAGACATTTAATGAAATTCACAAAAAATTATAAGATTTATATTATATATAAAGTTTAATATTTTAAAAAAAAATTATAAAGGTATATCATAAATTCATAAGTGTCTGCTGCTACTGCTGCCACCTTGTTGCTTATGCCACTTACCGCTTGCATAAATTAAGCTTACATTACATAGGGGAATAAAGTAAAGTTGTATTTTTATGTTGGGACGTGCCACAAAAAAATTTAAATACTTACAGGTCACCCTCTTCGTAAAATTTGAAATATAAGGTGTCAAGTATTTGAACAATGATGTAATATTTAAGGTTTTGAGTGGCATATATGTAAATGCCCCTTTTTGATTTTGAAAACATGCCAAGCTGTTGTGCTTGTCCCACCTGATGTATTCAGCTTGATTGGTCAAACCATGCACCGGTTGGTTGGTAGAACCATGATTTGATTGGTTTTATACTAGTTCAAATCGGTTTGAAGCAAAAGCGATTTTGAATCCTGAAAAAATCGCTGGGACCAGTTCACGGTTGAACTGGTTTAATTCATCAATTCGGTCCAGTTTTTAAAACATTGGAAATTTGTGTTTTTAGATATCCTCAAATAAACTTTACATATTGTCAAATGGACCAAATTATATTTTGTGATTGTTGTCCCACGTCATTCATCATTGATTATCTTCTTTTAGAAATAGTCAAATGTAATCAAATGTTTTAATAGCTTTTCTGTAATGATCAATAGAACCAAAACAATGAATTCCCCATATCTGTGAAGGTAGTGGGACTTTTCGACCCATTTACATGCCTTATCACTCCATGTCTGTTTAAAGATCTTGTTGTTTATCTGTACATACCAGGATTTCGGCATTAAATACAATATGGAAAATGGAGGGCCTGCTCCTGAAGCTATCACTGATAAAATATATGAACACACGAAATCAATAAAGGAGTACCTCATTGCAGAAGACCTACCAGATGTATGCTTTTCTTCATGCGTATTAATATAGTAATACTTGCTATGTCATTATTTTTTATGTGAAACTTTTCGTTGTCGATTAATTTTCTGCAGGTTGATATTGCCACGATTGGTGTAACTAGCTTTAGTGGACCTGAAGGAAGCTTTGATGTTGAGGTTTTTGACTCAACAGTAGATTATATAAGACTGATGAAGTAGGTGTATCTATATTAGCATGATATAACATTTGTGTGCCTAATTGTTTTCAAAATTTATTATTAATCTCAATTGTGAACCAATTTTAGAAAATTGGATTGCAGACTGATATAAGAACAGGCAATAAGAAAGATTGTTGAAACCATCTAAGAGATGGGAGAATGATGTGCACGTGTATATGCATGTTCATGTGCATGTGCATATCCATGTGAGCACACATGCATTTACTGTTACGAAACACTTTGTGCCTATGGAAAATTTTGTATCATTTTAGTTCCTTTGATGCCATTTTTCTATTATGGGTGGCATTAATTAACGTCTTTCCAGTTTTCTGCAACCTTAAAATCGAAATGTTTTGATCATTTGCTTTCTCAGGACAATTTTTGATTTCACATCCATTCAAAAATTGCTTGCATCTCCAAAATTCATCTTCTGGTACATTTCTGGGCTTCTGATGATATTTCACATATTGCTATCACCACAGCTCTATTTAAGAACTATTAGCATATTTATTTTCTTTCAAACAGCTATGATGCACTTCATGGTGTTGCTGGAATTTATGCCAGACGCATTTTTGTTGAAGAGCTTGGTGCAAAAGAGAGTTCTCTGTTGAATTGCATGCCTAAGGTATCTCTTAAAAGTTTGGACACATTTTTGTAACTAGTTCGCTAACTTGAAGTTGCACTTGTTTTGGGAATGTGGACTGCATCTAGAGTGGAGGGAGGGTGCCTACAAGTGAAGAAGATTTCTAGATAGTAATGCCTAAAGGGTGAAGAAGCGTGTCTAACCACTCTCCCCCCTCTCTGGGCATCCTACCTAGAAATCTTTTGCACTCGAAGGTGCACAAGAGTAAATAGAAATTATAACAAGAAGCTGCCAAAATACTTGCTTCATCTCTTATGATTCAATCTTGAGTTATGGAAGATAGATGGATGAGTTACTTTCAACAATTTTTCAATGAAAATTGTGAACAATTGATCTTATTGAACTTAGCATCCCAAAAGAAAGTGAAAATTATTTTTACATCTGATGTATCAGTAAAGCTTAAGTCTAAAAAATTTTTAAAAATATAAAGTATAAAAAAACACTAGAATCGAATGACATTTCAATAGATATTTTGAAGTGTTTAGAAGATGGTGTTTTTTGGCTTACTAGATTGTTTAATATAATTTTGAAAATCAAAAATATGTTAAATGAATGGAGAAAGAGTATATTGGTACTTATTTATAAGAATAAAAACAATGTATAGAATTGTGCCAATTATAGAAGAACTAAATTAATGAGTTATACCTTAAAACTTTAGGAGGGTGATCAAACATAGATTACACCATGATATCAAGGTATTAGAGAATTAGTTTGGTTTTATACTAGGTAGATCTACTATGTAAGCTATTCATTTATTGAGAGATTCAATGAAGAAATTTACAGAGAAAAAAAACTTATATTTAGTTTTTATTGATTTAAAAAAACCGATGATAAAGCTCTAAGGAAGTAAAAAGGATTTGTACTGTTTATATTTAAGTTATTAATGATATGTATGAAGGAGTTATTACCTGTATTCGAATATAAGGAAGTTTGACTAAGGATTTTTTTATTACAGTTAGATTACACTAAGGCTCAGTCTTAAGTTCGTATTTTTTTTTACTTTGGTTATGGAAGTTTTAATTGTATATATTCAAGACGAGGTGCCTTGGTGTATGCTCTTCGCAAATGATATTGTCCTTGTTGGTACAACTAAAGAGAAAACCAAAGCGAAACACAAGCTATGGAAGAATACTTTAGGATCTAAATTTTTTTTTGTCTTAATAGATCAAAAATTACATATATGGAGCACATATTTAGTCAAAAAAGAAGCACTTATATGGGTGATGTGATATTTAGTGATCAAATTGTTAAGAAAAATGTGCGCTTTGGATACCTTGGATCAATCATATGAAATGATGGTGAAATAGATAATGACGTTATTAGCAGAATCTCTATATATTTATCTATTAAAGCTCTCAATAAATAAATAACTTTCACAGTAATTTTATTTGACATAAAATCAAATTAGTTTTGCAATACCCTAGTAGACATACTCGTTGCTCGGTCTCTCTCCCTCAAAGTTTTAGTTATAATTTATTAATTTAATTCCTTTGTTATGACTGACCCAACTCTGTATATCATCTTTATTTTATAAATAGATTTCAATATTCTATTTTTTCATTTATTTGACTTTTTTTGTTTTTAAAATTGTATTAAACATTTTAGTGAGACAAAATACTTCATCACTATGCATTTTTAAATGTTTTTTAGAATGTCATTTGGTCCAACTGCTTTAACACTTTATCTTATTTAAAACCTCTCAAATATTAGTTTTTTATGGTTAACCTGAGGTTTACTATTATGACATATGAAAGAGCAGTTTCTGTTTTCTTTTTGGGTACTAAACTCACTTAAATCAATTATTATAATTTTAATCTAGATGCTTACATTTACAATGTCAATAGTCATCTTATTGATTGTACATATAATAATTCCATACACTTATCCAACATCAATATTCTCATCGATTGCAACTACAAGTTCGTATCACTAGCCCATAGCTATTTTTGTGGGTGCCACAATTGAGAGTTAACAAGTTAAAACTTTTGTATCAAATAGGCTAATAAATAATCACCATTAAACTGATTGGTTGGTCCAATCCTTATGCTGGACTATCTGATTCGTGCACCGAACTATTCGATCGTTGATCAAATGGTCTGACCTCTAATCTCTATTGTCAGATCTTATGATCTGATGCCTGATGGTCCAATCATTTAATTGATCATCCAATCTTTTCTTAGGTCATCCGATCTTTTTCTTCGGCCGTCCGATCCATGCGATTGGACGAACTAGTCAAACTTTTAGTGGTTCAATCATGACCTGGAATAAAAAGTACGGTTTGTTCTTCATAGTTCTCAACCCCAAATCGATTCTAAAACTCATGCTATTGACAAGAATCAACTTTATCATGTTTTTAAATAGAATATCATGAAATTGTAAGAGTTTTGTGGATGTAGCATAGTTCAACAACACGGATTTCATGTCATTTTCTTTGAATATGAAAGAACGCAAATGTAATATCATGAATTTATATTCTAGGCATTTCTAGCATGTAATCAACAATGATTTCAATAAGAAAAATAAGAAGAAACATGATATATTAAACAATACATATAAATCTTGGAGAAACTTTATCGATTTAGTGAATAAATCCAAGTTTCTTCAAAACATGTTTAATTACTATTTTTAATTTACAAATTAGGGTAAAACTTGCTTATAATTCACCATCGTTTCGTGGTTTTCTGAAATTCGAGGCAAAGTTCGCTCCCTAATGCGAGATCTAGATTAAGTCATGGAGAGGAAGTGTAAATTGCAAAGAAGATGAGGAAGATTTGTTGATTCAGAAAGATCTGAGCGCCATCTCTATATCTCTCTTCTTGCGTTCCTCCTGCTCCTTTCTTGTTTCTCCCTCTCTTTCTCACAAGGCCCAACGACAATTACTCAAGAAGACGAGAATCTAATGCAAGTTGGAGAGAAAAAGAAACTTATTTTTTATATAACTCAATCTGAGAGTAACACCGTAATTTTTCCTATGCGGAATTTAAGAGAATAAATAACAAAGATTCATAAAAATATTACACAGGACATCGTAGTCCTTTCGTGATAGAATCTGTTAAGTTGTTTTAAAATAACAAAAATATTCTTAATCTTTCAATTTTTAAAGTGTGCCACCACTGTTTTCAGTCTCGACAGACCCGCGCAAGCTTGTTGGATTGAGTCGTCCACTGCCACGACAGGCCGACCACCGATAGCCGTTTGACGCTGCAAATGTGGTCGCCCGCAAACTTGTTAAGTCGTGCGACTAGCTGCCTGCGCGTGGCCGCAAGCAACCATGAGGGCAGCGACACGCAAGTAGCCGCGCACACAGCCACGAGGGCGGCCACGCGTAGGCAGCAGGGCGTGCACAGCCACGAGAGTGGCCGCTTGTGTGCGCGACCATGCGTGTGGCTGCCTGCATGTGTGACCACACGTGCGGCCGCCTGCGCAGGCAGGCAGCCACACAAGCGGTTGTGTGTAGCCACGAGGGAGGCTGCCTGCGCGCGATCCCCCTTGTGGCTACGCGCGCGGTTGCTTGCCCTTGCAACCTGCTTGTGCATAGATAGCTACGCGCGTGGTTGCGGCACAGCCAGCGGTGAGTTTGTGATCACTGTGCGTCGAGCTTCGGGCAAGCTTGCGGCGAGCGCCGGCAAGCTCGCGACAGTTGAGATGTAGGGGTCAAATGATAAATTAAAAATATTTATTTTACTTTTATTTTTTTTAGTGGACAGATTAACAATATATTAGATAGATAACGGTATGTTGGACTTGATTGGAAGCTTTTTAGAGATAGTTAGGAGCTTAGTAAACTATTTAGTAATTTTTGCGGACCTGTATGACATGTTTTGACGTTTGTGGATCTTTACCCCTTAAATTTTAAATTATCATATTAAATTCAAGTTTCTTCTCTTTTTATTTTTGGTTTTAAAATTCAACCCAACCAATTACATAAAAAAAATACATGGGTATCTAAGAATAATTTTGTGTAACATAAATAATAATAATTTCTTGTAAAATAATAATGAGATAAAGTTTTAATTTTACCATGGAATTACAAATACCCTAGTAGACAATCTTTGCTCAGTCTCTCTCAAAGTTTCAAGGTATGATTTATTAATTTAATTCTTTTATAGTTGTCACAATCCTATACATTGCTTTTGTTCTTATAAATAGATTTCAGTGCACTATTTTTTCATTTATTTGACATATTTTTAGTCTTTAAAATTATATTAAATATCCTAGTGGGAATTCTCGCTCACTTATTACTACACTTGGGGGCCAATATATGGCCATTACACTCCTTTCACTATATTTAGGCGATATAGTGTTTTGCTTTCAGGGAACGCCTTAGTTTTAATTTACTTTTTTAAAGGATTCATGTTATATTTATTTATCAAGTTTTACGTTGGATGTTGACTACCTAATGCAATTCTCCACTTTTTGGAACGCCTTTTTGCCTTAGCAAAAGTTTTTCCATGATTTCCCATGGACCTTTGTTGGGGCGTGGAGCTTCTAAGTCTCAGACATTGAGTTTGAATAGGTAAAAATGGCCTAAAATAGAAGAAAAAGGTAGCTCGAAATATGCTCAAATATAGTTCATGGTCAACATAAGCAGGGTAGGGTTGAGCTAGATTTGAATCCTATCAAAACAGCTCTAACAATCGTTGGTGGTGTTGATCTCAGTTCCAACTGTTAACCTTACTTGAAATAGCAATTTCTACCCTGGTTCTATTCTAGGTTGACCTTTACTAGCCTAACAGGCTTAGGTCAGCCTAGCAGCTGCAGTCTACATGTCTTGACGGTTTTGGCTTCAACTCAACTCAAGTGATTTCCTAAGGTGTTCCTAATACGCAAGTGGTCCTCCATCCCTACTCTTAACACATCAAAATTGATCTTCTTGCATATTTTCTAACCAAAATAAACTCTAAAATATAAAGACTTCAATGATCTCCGGTTTGCTGCATTGCTCATGGATCATCTTGGTTTCGCCAATTTTTCAACCAACACTGCTTGAAATACATCTTCAATCCATGTCAAAAGTTCTCCAAATACTTGGGTTTAAAACTCTGAATCTACAACACCATGTTGTTCATTTGTATTTTGTAATACACTAACTTAAACTATTGTTAATTATTAGAACACTAGTCATAATGGAGTACCAACATTTGCCTCTATTGATGGTTACGAATTTTACAAATAGGAAGACTTCGGTGGGGGTCATCCAGACCCAAACCTCACGTATGCAAAGGAACTTGTTATAAGAATGGGATTGGATAAATCAAAACCACAAGATGATCCCCCTGAATTTGGTGCAGCTGCTGATGGTGATGCAGATCGTAACATGATCCTTGGTAAAAGGTATGGGTTGATTGAATGCAGCAATTTCAGTAGCACTGATGTTGTATGATGTTTAACTCCACATTTCTTTCTGTTTAAGGTTCTTTGTGACCCCATCGGATTCCGTTGCCATCATTGCTGCTAATGCTGTTCAAGCGATTCCCTACTTTTCTTCTGGATTAAAGGGTGTTGCAAGGTACTCTTTTAATTCTGTATTCAAGCTCTGTACTTATTTCATTTGATTGGTATCTATATCACTGCTAATGCCAAAATCAATGCTGATTCGTATTGAACAGAGAGCATTGGCATCATTTGTAATAAGAAAGGAACGTCTAATTTCTTGGTTATGAAATATGAGATCGATTAATATATAATTTTGCTGCTATGGGTTGTGTTCCTTTTGGTCTGAATTATCTTACACTGGTTCCATCTTACTATCAAAATCAATATAATATGCATGAGTAAAGTCTGTATATTATGCAAGAATGCATAAAGTTTGCATGGTCTGAATGACTGACCATGACGCCATGGTGATTTAGCAAGATTTAGAATAAAATTGATATAGCATTCCGATGCTATATGCCCTAACAGTTTTTATTTTACCTACGAAAACAGTATCTGTTGTCTATGAACCAGAATAATGGGGCAAATGAGTAGGAGTTACAATCCATTTTACTTCTGACTACAGGCAAACACAGCAATTGATACTGGTCATAAATCTATATTTTTCTGTCATCTGTGTTCAACTTTCTACTGATTTCAGTACTTGGGATTTTTTATTTGTTCAATAAGAGTATTAAGTTCATTATCTTACGGTATGAAAATTTTCTATGGTAATTTTTAAATCTGCATCTTTAGCAATGTTGGTTGCTGCCCAAATTGAAAATTAATTTGCTAGTGACCCATTAAAGTTTATTTTTACTTGGGACCTTTAAATGAAATGAACTGACTTCCCTTATCATCGATGCTAAGATTTTTGTTTCAGTTCTCCTGTTGCTGGACTTTGAAACCTAAACCTTGATTTTTTTTATTAGCAGGGTGGTTTAATTATACAAACCTCTCTTATTCTTAATGTTTTTCTCCAACGTTTTGTATTGTGCATTTGTTAATGTAGCATACTAATTATCTTAATGGGGACTTTTTGTAGGAGCATGCCAACTTCTGCTGCACTTGATGTTGTGGCAAAAAATCTAAATTTGAATTTCTTTGAGGTATCTTGTAAAATATTTGAATCCTTTTCAGTGACTTCTTTTTTTCATCTATATAATATTCAAGAAATCAATATTTTTAGGTACCAACTGGTTGGAAATTCTTTGGAAACCTGATGGATGCTGGACTTTGTTCAATTTGTGGTGAAGAAAGCTTCGGCACAGGTATTTAATAATGTAACATTAGCCCCTTATATTTTTTATGATCATAGCTAGCCTAATCTCGTGCATTTGTTATGCCAATTTCTTCTACAAGTTCCTCTGTGTAACTTGTACAAACTGATAAACATGTTTGATATATTGTAATATCTGTGTTTCGCTAAATACGCTTAAGTGTTTTCCGGGCTCATTGCACTGCACTAGGCTAATTGGATTAACCCAATTTAACCCAACCAAACACTTCATATACCATTTTATCCTAACTGGGTTTCATAACCTTGCCATTCCCACTTACCCTGCTAACCCTCACCCCAGTGGAAGCTGACTTATCTCGTTTCATTACCATGCATGATTCTTCTCTTCCCTAGCCATTTCTTGCCACTTTTGTTGTGCTATCATCGGAGTCTCTTGCTGCCGAACATAGGTAACTGGCAGTACTATCCCTTCGCTTCTGTTAAAGTTAATTTTCGTTTCTCGCCTACTTTGCTCTGTTGTCTGATTTTTGAATTTTTTGTTTGATGTGTTTTTTCCATGCAATTGTAACTCCAATCTTCTTGATTAGTTGATGGTAATGAGTTCTTATTGTTGTCCACCATGATTTCTTTGTTCGTTGTTACAATAATGAGTTCATTTTTAAAAGATGTTGTTTTGGCATCTGATTGAAACCCTAATTTTATTGATTAGAGGATGGTAATGTCGTGTTGGACATAAGCCATTGAATTTTAAGCGACAATTACATACATGCCACTAAAATTTGACTATTTTACATATTTGGTACTTAAATTTTTAATATTATATATTGGTTAATAAAATCATTTAAAAATTACAATCTTTATTGTATATATATCACAACTTTGTGGCATGAGTTGTACATGGGATGCAATCTTCATATTATTTTAATGAGCAATATGTAATATTAAAGATTTGAGTATCAAATATATAAAATAACTAAATTTTACTGACATGTATGTAATTATCCCTTTTTTCAAGCACTACACTTGTTCTAATGTTTGCTAAATTTCAACCAAAGTCATTTAAATGATCAAAATTTAAAGACCTAAGATAAGAACTCTTTGAAGCAAGAAGAATAAAAATATGTATACTTAAAAAAAGTAAAATAATCGAAAAAATAATTATTTAATTACTCTTAGTAAATCTAATAGAGTAGAATAATGATTACCAAAATTAACTCAATTAACTGAATAAAATAATGATTCTTTAAATGGAGTCTTTAGTTAGATCATTTATTCCTATTTTTAGTTAATACATAATTAAACTTGTTTAAAAAAATAGCAGTCAAGTCAATCAAATCGAAATTGCAAAGCTTTAAATAAGAATCAATAGTAGGCTCATATTTCTACATAATTTTAGCCACCTACACATGCTATGCATGCACACACCAGTAAAGAAAAGAAAAAAATGATACATAAGAATATTATCATATGACATTCTTCATCTACTTATCATCCTCTTTCTCCTTTCACATTCTCACCTACCCATCTTCTCCTTTCTTAATTCATACTGTCACCTACTAATCCGCTCATTCTACATAATCCTCTTCTTATGGATCATTCATGGCATACAAGCTTTCTCCATATGCTCTCCAATTTGTAGATCAAACACCTCTTTCTAGTCAACTCTCTCCACCACATCCTTCCCCATCTCTCTCTCTCTCTCTTTCTTTCTCTCTCTTCCCCCTCTCTCTCCCCCTCCCCATCACCACGATCATCCCATGTCACCTTCATTGCTTCTCAGTGTGTTCGCTTTCACAAACAAGTATCAACCACAAACTGATGCCAACCATTAAAGATAGGTAAACCACGTTGGTTATCTTCTCTCTATTTTCCCACCTTTCTACTTTTTTCTACCCGGCTTCATTTTACGATGATGAAATGATGGTATGTAACAAGGGTTACTGGCAATGCCGCCTAATTGCCACAATCATAAGTTCCACAAATGTTCTTCGAGTTGTGCCATAAGAATTGAAGTAGTTTTGGCTTGACCTTCATCCATTGTCGTTTGTGCGTTTAACTTCGAGGGAGACATTCTTCTTTAATAATTGGGCCCTCAACTAGAGGGAGCCTTTGAAAACAAAATCCTTTTTAGACAGAGCTTGAATAGCAACATGAGCCTCAGTATGCTAACGGCGAGGCAAATTTGGGTCCAGATATTTGGCTTTCTCCCCTTGACTAGGAGGTGGCCAAACTATGGAGCAACATTGGTTATGACCTTTCTGGAGGTGCTATGCGGTTGTTTCACTCCGAATCGAGAGGGAGGAATGCAGACAAGCACCTTTTTGGCAGGATGGAGGTTTGGCAGGGCGGTAAAGGACCTAGACAAGCATCTTTTGGGCAAAAGGGGGGGAGGGATGGCGGTGATCCATATTGTTGGAGGCCTATGTGAGAGGGAGGGAGGGACCTAGACTAGCATAATGGGTGATAAAAGGGTATGGGCTTGCATCCTTTTGGCAGGAAAGGACCTAGACGAGCATTTGTAGTAGTTATCCACTAATAAACATCCTTTATTTTTAACATGCAGCTGTGTGCTAGAAGATAGGGTTCTCGTGATTATGATTCTTTGGACTGTATGATTTAACTGATTTTCTGTGTTAGAACTTGTGAATCTGATGATGCATACTTTCTTTCAGGTTCGGATCATATACGTGAAAAAGATGGAATCTGGGCAGTTTTAGCTTGGCTTTCTATTCTTGCTTGCAAGAATAAGGACAACCTCAATGGAGAAAATCTGGTGACTGTGGAAGACATTGTTGGCCAGCATTGGGCTACTTACGGTCGCCATTTTTACACTCGATATGATTATGAGGTAAGATGGAACTACTCTTCCTGTTATCTAGGTAAGGTGGAGAGTGCAGAAAAGGGCTGATTCTTTGTTAGCTTCAACCTATTATTAACTTTTTTGATGCTGTCACTTGCTAATTTAGCTGTTTCCTTATAGAATGTGGATGCAAGTGGAGCTAAGGAGCTCATGGGATATTTGGTCAAATTGCAATCATCTCTTGCAGAAATTAACAAGTAATGGGGAACAATGTTCTCTCTTAATAATGCATTATACCATTTTTGTCTGCATTGAAACTATTTGCTGTCTTAAAATGTCAATCAATTAAATACTATTTCGTAATCTAAACTGTACTTGTAAAATGATTGCCAAAAGTTATTAGATAGGATGAGAATATATATTAACTATTTCAAATGAAGTTGTTTCCGGCTATGGACTTCATTTTCTTGTCTGTGATCATGGGACGTTTTGTAACCCTCTCCTTTTATCAGTATCAAGGAAATTTTACTCCCCGCAACATTTATTTCATACTGACCCTTGGCTTTATATATACTGCGAAGAAAGATATTTGTTTCCCTGGTTTTCAATTCTGTTTTACTGATTCGGGACTTGTTTTGAGAGTCTGAAAGACGTTTGCTTCTGCTTCCTACAGGATTATCAAGGGAATAAGGTCAGATGTATCAGATGTTGTACATGCTGATGAATTCGAATACAAGGATCCTGTCGATGGTTCAATCTCGAAGCACCAGGGTATCCGTTATTTGTTTGCAGATGGTTCGAGGCTGGTATGTTTTGTAATCTATGCATTTCAGTATTCAGCTGATTTCATCTATGAGATGTACTTTTAAGGTGAGGGCTTTTAAATTTATTATGGAATGAACAGGGTGTGTAAAAGATAGAACAAAGTAATTTAATTAGACTCTGATCTGTAATTAGTTTGCATGAACTAGAAGTATAAACATGAAATAGAAATGATGTAATTGACAATGATATTACTTATGTCAACTGGTCCAAGAGAAATTGTTCTTTTGAATCGTTACAAATGAATCCGCTAGATCCTTCTGTTAAATGTGTCATTGATTGAAACTAAGGTACCCGTATTAACTTTCAACCTTCTCTCTTCTTCTTACATGCCCTTTGAAGTAGCTGCAGGAAGAGAGGTAGTGGTGTTCTTTTAGTCAATTAGTCGGTTAATGTTGTGTAGATTATGGAATGAAAACCATCTAAAATGGCATAGCATGAAAATAAATGCATGAAATGATTCGGACGAGATGAATTTATTTTAAAATACCGTTAAATTTTTAGGAACTCGCGCATAATCTGTCATCTCAAGGCTTAAAACCTGAAGCCTCATTTATCTTTCTGTCTATGAACTCAAAATATCACACCATTCTTCCAGGTGTTCCGTCTGTCAGGAACTGGCTCTGAAGGTGCCACCATAAGGCTCTACATCGAGCAATATGAGAAGGATTCTTCTAAAACTGCCAGGGACTCACAGGAAGCTCTTGCTCCCCTGGCATGATCCAATTCCCCCCTTTTTTTAATTAAATTCATTCTTTTAATGTTTTTATTTATTTTTTTAGTCCTATAAATTTTCATTTCTCAATTCATTTCAGGTGGAAGTGGCTCTGAAGCTTTCCAACATGCAGGAATTCACAGGACGCTCTGCTCCCACTGTCATCACCTAAAATGCCAGGCCTTTCAGCCTTTCATCATCTTCTGCAATTGTTAGGCAGTGTGTGATGGAATGCGAATTATTCCTGAACAGACTTTTCTCCTGTGCAATTTTGAAGCTTTTTGTATGCGAACCTTAAACTATTAATAAATTATGGTGCTGTTTTTACATCACACAAAAAATAACAATAACAGTAATTTTTATCTCAAACAATTTGGTTATATGAAATCCTCTTTTTCTATTCAATTTTATATAAAACATAGCTCTTCTCGATTACAAGTGATTCAAGTTCAATGTGTAATGTTCATTTATCTTGTTATTCTCGGCTATTTAATTTCTCCCTCTTATACCGGCCGATGTTCTATCTGAATATACAACTTGTGGAGGTGTGCTGTGTTTTTCTTTTTGAGCAATGAATGCTTCAATAGCATCTACTGCCATTTTTTGAATGGCATCTTTTTTTTCCCTGTAGTTTAGTTTCTTCCGTAATATTTACTAAAAGATAGTGAAATATGTAATTTATGATGAATTCAATGTTCTGTATGTAAATCTTCCTAATTTTTATTGGGCTTGCTATACTTTTAGCAATTGAGGAAATATTTTAAAGGATGTTAAATTAAAATTTATTTATGATAAGTATATATTATATATTAGTTCAAAAAATTATATAAAAATTATGCATAATTTTTATGATTAATATGTAATATTAAAAATTTAAGTGTTTAATATATAAAATAATTAAATTTTAGTGGGTATGAAATATTTTTAATTTGTTAAAAAATATATTATTGTTATTATTATATTAATAATAATGAGCTTCTGTTTGCGAGTAAAGATATCCGCTGATTTTTTTTTTTCTTTAAAAAATCACATGGGCTAATAACAGGTACAATCTGTGTAATATCTTTGGTGAGGATTTTGCACAAATGAGCATAGAAAGACATTTCTGTAACAAATATAACTGTTATTTATAGCTAAATGAGCTAACAAATCAGCAGCATTTTAAGTATATCTGTAATTTTGCAACTAAAAAAGAAGCTAGGTTCCCTGTGGTTTCATGAAGGAAATAGAAATGAAAGATTTAAGTGAATTGCAGGAGAGAAAACTTCTTTTCATCTCCTAAGAAACTTGTTTTAGGTATAAATCATAATTTTTAGATTGTAATGAATGAAGTAACCTAATTGAATCAATTCTCTCCCTCCTCCCTCTTTAATTATCAATGATCTCTAACCACAACTATCTATCTTGGCTAGGGGGCACAACTCAGTTCAAGTTTTGTTTCGACTGAAACCAAACCGAAACTAAATTGAAAATTTTAAGTCAGGTCCAGCTCTGGTTCGATTCTAAATTTCATACTATCAAATAAAACAACATACTTTATTAAGTAATAAAACAAGTTAGTGTTTTATTACTTTAATTGAAGAAACTCGCATTTGAGATTGGTAAATTAATTCAATAGAAGAAAATAGTCAATAAATCAACCAAACATGACATACATCAATGACATGCACATAACTATGAGCGTCCAAAAATTAATATTCCATAGATTGTAAAATTAAATAAATCAATAGTTAGTTCAAATTTATCCAGATACTAGCACTGAGAACCAGACAGACTTACCTACTCAATCCCAACAATTTTCAAACTGAATCTGAACCAAATCAAATCAGAACTAAACCACCGTTTAATTGTTGATCGAATAAACACACAGCAACAACACCACGAATCCTGCCGCAAGAAGTGTGACAACTATTACGCCGCAAGAAGTGTGACAACTATTACGTCTAAAGGTTAACATACTGTCGGGCTTGCAACCCTCTTTCTTCCTGCCTTGGGCCCCGTTTGTTTGCCCATTTGAAATTAATTTAGTTTAATTTTAACCAGGCATATCACATCATTCATAAAATTTAATATTAAAAATTAATTTTATTTCACATCTTACACACATTACTAAAATAATAACTAACTTATATCACATCCCTCACATATCCCAACATAATAACTAACTTTATATCACATCCTTCACATACCCCAACATAATAACTAACTTTACTTCACATCATTCACAACTTTTAATAAAAAAATATCTCTATCCAAGTTTAATTTTAACCTTGTTAAATTTAACTTTGCAAACAAACAGACCTGAGTAGATGGGTAAAACAAGCAAAGCATGCAAAATAACCTCATCATAATAGATGGAGCACAATAAGCAATATAAAGCAACATCATATCAAGCACTCAATGAGTAAATGGAAAACCACTTCTTTGACAAAAGAAAACGAAACATTGCAATGTCCATGCAGCAGAAGAAACAAGCAAAACTTCCTATGGGCAGAACACAAAATATAAAGGCAATACTATCACCTCCCTGAGACATCAGATTTTAATGAGAAGAAACCAGGGAAGCATACTGAATCTTCATGGCTCAACAGTAGTCACCTGCTGCCACTCTCCATCAACAGCTTCCTTCCACAATGTGACATTGTTATTTCCGTCTGCCACGGCCAATATATTCCCTGTCAATGACCAAGATACCCGCCAAACTGGTGTTTTGAAATCATGAAGAACTTTACCCTCCCACTGATCACCTTCTTTTGCCACTGTCCATATGACCACTGTCCCATCCTGCGACGCACTGGCAATCGTAGATTTTGGGAGACCCAGATTCGGTGCCCAAGCGACATCCCTCACCCAATCGGTATGCTTCTGAAGTGCAGGAAAACAATCCATCTTCCAATTACCATTATAAAGCTTCCAAACTTTAACAGTGTTGTCACAACCACCAGAAGCAAGTTTTTGAACAGGCTCGAGGGTTCCTGAACCAACTAGAGCACCGGGGGACAAGGCTGGAGCCCACGAGACGGAGGTCACTCCTACAGGATGTGCCTGATCTATCCTCGTAGTATCCCATCCTCCATCCGGTCGAGCTGCAAAGACTGAAATGTTCCCGTCGGATGAACCACATGCTAAGCAGAGCCCAAGCTCATGAGGTGCCCAAGCAATGGAATTGACTGAAGATGTGTGTTCAGTGAAAACATGAGCTTGAATCCATTCATCGGGTTTGCTACCTTCTTTCCAGATGATAACTCGACCATCATAGCTGCAAGAGGCAAGCACTGAGCCGAACTTTGGGTGAGCCCAAGCAACCTGCCAGACAGGTCCCTGGTGGCCACTCAAGGTTGCGAGGTGCTGGTGCGAGGAGCCACTAACACCAATAACTTTGATCGTTGCATCGGACGAGGCTGTTGCAAGACGCTTGCCGTAGTAGTCCATGGAGACATCGTGAACCACATCCTGGTGGCCAGTCTCTATCTTCTGAGAAGGCATTGCTTTGATCCTTTAACCCAAGACCTCGAATTGGCAGAAAGTCAATACCTGAAAAGAATCCTGTTGTTTGCTTGACATGTATTACTGATCACAATGCCGCATCATCATCATAAACACAAATGGTACAAATTGAATACATTGCACAGAAATTATGCACATCTTACAGGAACAAAAATGGGTTTCGAATCTACCACACCTAAGAGAATTTAAAGAATTAAGAAGAATGAAAGTCAAAAAACATAGATTTTCCAGAATCTTAGGTAAAATTGCTTAGCAAACGGATGTGCTTGATGAAGAAACAGGTGAAACAAATTTCACAATACTTCCATTCGCATTATAAATGCATCAAATTTGCTGCAGGTCTATCATAATCTATTCATTAGATTAACAACAAATTTATACCGACAAATAGTTTCACAAAATGGCATGCATATATGGATCTATAAACATTTTTTTTCTCAATCCGCTTGTCATCGTCGTATAAGCAAACTAAAACTGAACTTCATTAAGAACAAGTGTTCACAAGAAAATTCAATTTCCCACCTATAAAGCTCTAGAACAGGTTTTTGCCAACCGGATCAAAAGATGCATTGACAAGAGATGATCGTGAATTGGGGATCGGGCTACCAAGGCTTTGAGATTAACAAATCGGGAACCTACAAACTCTTTAACTGAAACCTAGCCGTTCAAGCACAAAAAAGGAATCCAAAATCAATAGATATCAGAAAGAAAATATCTTTACCACATACATAGAAGAGATGAGGTGATTCCGGACGAAAATACGAAAACTGTGGACGATGAGAATCAAAATAGAAGGAGAGCAAGGAACGATGCGAGGTTTAAAGGCTTACCAGCGTGCTGATGGACTTCTGCGGATCAGATCGAGCGAGGAGAAGAGCGCCCCCTCAAGCCAGCGCGAGCTTGCGCGGAGAATAGATCGCCGAGCCGACGAGACGGGTGAACAGAAGCTTTTATTTTTCTGGGTAAATTATTTCTTGCTTCCACAGATCTAAAGTTCATTTCATTTTAGTCCATAATTTTTTCAATCATTTTTAGGCCTAGCAAGGGTTCGATTTTGTTAGTTTAAATCAACTCAAAATTAACTCTAGGAACCGAGCCCATGTCCTCCTACACAGTGATTTAATCGTACTAAATATTAATCGATAAAAATATTAAAAAAAAAAAAATTAGTATATTTTTAATTTAACTTAAATATGATTTCTATCGAGTCACTATCGACTTAAAATCAACTCAAAATTAAACCTGAGTCAAAAATATAACTCAAAATTCAATATGAAATCATTCGAATGATACGTTGCAATTCAAATTAGAAATTGAGTTGATTTTGATTAAGTTTCAATTACAATTGCTAGCCTTAATCATTTTGTTTTGATCTTGAAATTCACTTAGTTATTTAAATTTATTTTTGATATATTTCGTGTGACTTGACAGAAGTGCAAGTAAAAATTTTATGAGTCTTACAGTTACTTGATACCTAGGGATGAATACTTTTATACTTAAACCTATTTAACTTTCCCTAACCAGTCTCTCACGTGCTAGGTAATGGGGATCGATCAAGTTGAATCTTACATTCAAAAACCGTCAACGATGAGTGCATTGGCAACCACTTTGTATACGTTAGGCTCCTCTCTGCACTTTATTATTATTATCTTGGTGTGATGCAATTTGACAGTTAATATGCACCTCAAACAGATCTAAATTTTCATTTATTTGGATGATTTTTTGGATTATTATTGATTGTTTTCTTTTACTAGTATAATTTTTCTCTAGCTAGTCGGGAAGCAACAACAATAAAAAGAACCCTAATCGTATAAAGAAAAAAAAACAAGTGTCAAAGTGGAGAATAAAAGGTAAAAGAAGGATAGAAACAAATGTATTCTCCCAAATATCTGAGACAATTTTCTCATTTAGCTTACAAAATACGTTTGATTGTATTTGTTCTTATTATGATATAATAATAAGTAGGTAAAAGATTTATTAGACAAGATTTAATTTGGCTTGGATTTAAACCTATTGGTCCAATTTCTCGTTTGCACCCTATTTCAATACAACTTTGGCTATTTTATTGCATTTTTTTTGCACTTCATTAATATCGCAAATGCCTTAAAAACTATTGTTTATAGACTCTATCTATGGTTCTCATGAATGCAAAATATGATAATACCTTGCAAAATAAAGTGAAAATAGTAATGTATGTAACTTAGGGCTGAGAGTCTTTCTTTCATTCATACTTAGATTTTTTTTTTATTGACTCCTCTTGAGATTTTTTTCAACCATTTCATAAGGCTTCCATGGTTTCTTGTAGATCTATTGGAGAGTTTCCCCACTCTTGTATATTTCTCCAATGTATTTAATTTGGATGTTCCCTTGATTATTTCCCAAATGATCTGAGTTTCTTAATTACTTCTCTCTTTTCAAGGCTTATTTTTGATGGGATACCACTTGTTGAGACTTCTTTGAGGCATATTTTCTTAAGGTTCTCAATTTTTTTTGATTTTTTTTAAAAAAAATACAAATAGCATATAAATGTGTACCTATATCTTTTATATATACATATACGATCGAGAAAGTTCTATGATAAAAGGTTTTATTTATTTTCTCAGGAAAATTTCTTGGAAAAAAACTTTTGTGTTTCTCTTAACAAGAGGAGGAATTTCTTTAGAGCAGGCTTTGGTCTTTGTTGCCATAAAGACAGGTTTCAGAAAGTTTATTAAATTCTCATTGTGATCTCCTAATCATTTACGATATTATTGCGTCTATCCCTTATGTGCCCTGATATTATGTTGTCTTTTTTTGGATGAATACGTTTAAGATTTTAGCTTCATTTGATTAACCAACGCTAGGACTAATCTTTTCCTTATAGTACGATAGTAATGTCTATTTGTTTTCCCTTGTGCAGAGATTATTTATACTTATTTTGAGCACTTGTAAGTTAGTCATAAAAATAATCTCATTTGTAACTGTGCAAGAGAGTAAGTACTTCTTTGGTTAACTTTTGTTTCTTATTTTGGTCCCACACCTCTTAGATTAATTTCATGAATGATAACTTGATAATGACACCAACACTATTAGAGTTGACTCGTCGATTTCAACAATATATATTAATTAATAGTAAAATGACTCTTGAGTGTGCCCTTAAATATGGCAAAATATGAGTTGTATTAATTAGTTATTGACCATATATCGACCCCTGTATCTTGGCTTGTTTCTTCCGAGCATCGCTCAACATATGATGCAGTTAAACTTCTTGTTCGTCACCACTTTGGTTCGTCGCCTTGTCTCCAAGTTAGTGACCAGTATAGGTCAACATTTTCTTCTAGCGAGTATGCAAATTGAGTCTGTTGCTTCGAACATATTTAAACTTATTAATTAACTGTGACATGATGGTAACTTAATATTATTATTTTTTGATATTGACATGATGGTAACTTATTGATCAAAATTTATGCTGTCAATGTTTGCAAAAAAATATAATTTTTATGCTGCAAATTTTTATAATAATCAAAGACAATTGAGCCACTATAAAAAAATAGAAATAATAATAAACAAAGCAATTTAGAGCCAATTGAACATTGAGCAGCTTTAAAAAAAAAATACCATAAAAAAACTTGGGGTTTTTATATACAGGACATAAAATTTACACGAAATTACGCATTTCACCATCAATTTATAAATATTACTACTATCACACCATATTCATTTAAATTTTACGCATTTCACATATTTCACACCATATTCTTTGATGTTGAACTTCAATTGGCCTTGATCTTAACTATATTATTAATATATTAATTAAATACTATAAATAAATTAATTTAAATATTTATGAATTTATATATTTTAATTTATTTATCCTATTTAAAATTTTCAATTAGGGTGTTGAATTTAAATCCACATGACTATAATTTTTAATTGAAGTAAGAAAATTAATGTGTTTTTAGTAAAAAATAAAAATATATATTAGAATTTAAATATTAATGAATTTATGCATTTTAATTTACATATAATATTATAAAGTATATGAAATATGTGAAATATATGAAATGCGTAAAATTTAAGTGAATATGGTGTGATAGTGGTAATATTTACGAATTGATAGTGAAATGTGTAATTTTATGTAAATTTCATGTACTTTAAGTAAAAACCCAAAAAAAACTTTCATTGAGAATACTAAATATGAGGCTATATAGGAATATTTGTTCAAATGTAGCTAATAATATTAATATTTACAGGATCAACCTCCATCCAGCGCACCAAGATAGAAAACCCTAGAGATGCAGCTCAAATCGCCTCTTCCTCCTTGGCCTCCGCCGCAAAACTCTCGAAGCCATGGATGGACCTCTCGTAGGTCTCTCCGTCCCCCCACACGGCATAGGCGTCTTCCCCATGGATGGCATCGTCCCCTACCATCAGCGCCTCCTCGCTGAGTCGCAGGGGAACCACCAGCCTCACCACCAAACAGATCACCGTAGTCACGACGACGTTGAGCGCGGCGACGAACGCGATTGCGGCGACCTGCATCCCCATCTGGCGGAACCCCGCGGCTGCCCTTCCGTCCTTGATGGCGTACGCGAGGCCGATGTACTTGGAATCGTCGCCGAAGAAGTAGCGCGCCAGTTTGGGATCTGCGAGGAGCCCGGTGAGGAGGCCGCCTAGGGTTCCGGCGATGGCATGGGTGTGGAAGATGGCGAGGGTGTCGTCGATTTTCTTGAGGAATCGGATGCGCTTGTGGAGGACCATCATAGTGAACCAGGGGATGCTACCGGAGAGCACGCCAACTAGGAGGGCGGCCCAGGACTGGATGAGGCCGGCGGCTGGGGTGATGGCGACGAGGCCGGTGATCATGCCCTGGACCGCGCCGATGACTGAGGGCTTGGAGAAGAAGAACATGTCGAGGAAGAGCCAGACGAGGAGGCTGGTGGCTGTGCAGAGGTGAGTGTTGAAGACGGCAATGGAGGCGTCGAGGTTGGCGGCATAGGGGGCGCCGCCGTTAAACCCGGTCCAGCCCAGCCAGAGCATGCCGGCGCCGGTTAGGGTTAGCAGGATGTTGTTCGGAGGGAACCGCTCCCTGTCCTTGCTAACCCTCGGGCCCACCTGATTTGAAAAGGATAATTTTTTAGTTTAAAAAAAAGAAAATTATTAATTTTTCTTTAAAGGCTTATTTGACTAAACCCAAAAATAAACAAAATTATATTTTAATAATATTTTTAATTTATTATAAATTTTAATAATATTTCATATCTAACACAAATTTTAATATTAAAAATTAATTTTATTTTAAAATTATTTAGGGTGACAAATATAAATTCTCCCTTATTTTAAAGGTGTTATTTTTTTTTGGAGAAATAAACGTTGTTACCCAATAAGCGGCGGTAATTCCGGCAATCCCCGAAGAGAGATGAATGACGAAGCCGCCGGCGAAATCCATGACTCCGGCCTTGAAGAGGAAGCCGTTAGGGCTCCAGATGCTGAAGCAGGCGACGGAGTAGGAGAAGGTGAGCCAGAGGGGCACGAACAGCATCCACGCCTTGAAATTCATCCTCCCCAGCAGGGCTCCGGCGATGAGGATGAGGGTGATGGCGGCAAAGACGAACTGGAAGTAGACAAGCGTGGCTGCCGGATACATCCCGGCGAACCCCTGTGCAGCGAGGAACTTGACGGTGAGGGCGGCGAGGTCCGGCCTGCCCCAGAACGGGAGAAGGGCCTCGCCGAAGGAGAGGCGGAAGGCCCAGGCGCACCAGCATATGAGGACCGCTGCGAAGGCGTAGAGGGCCATGAACGCCGAGTTGACCGCCCATTTCTTCTTCACGATGCTGCCGTAGAGGATGACGAGGCCGGGGACGCTCTGCAGGCCGACGAGCGTCGCCGCCGCCAGCTGCCACGAGTTGTCGCCCTTGTTCAGCCACTCCGGAGAGGACTCGCTGGGTAGCAGATTCTGAGGGATCGCCATGGGTTCTCCTTCTCTTTCCTTTCTCCTCTCTTCCTCACAGGGAGAGACAGAGCAGAGGAGGGAGAAGGGATCCCGCTGAGAACCACAGAGGTGAGGGCAAACAGAGGAGAAACAGGGTTATATAGATGAAGATGGGGAATTTGCAATAAAGTTCCATTATAATATTGAATTTGCATTGACAAATTTCTAATTTACATTAATGCCGTACAACAAATGCCATATTTAGTCATTGCGTGTGGTTGGAATTTGGAAATTAATGCAATATCTTGCTGCTCTGATACTTTATTTCCTAAAAAATAATTAATGATATTTAAATATACATCACATAAATTTTTTCATATTATATTCCACACTCTACTTACAAAATTCTCACTATATTATAATTATTTTTTTAAGAGAATATGTGTGTTATAATATACAAAAATTTATGCAATATATAGAAATTTCAAATAATTTTTTAAACTCCCAAGATGTAATAAAAAATACCACATTATTAAGTAAATTATATTACTGAGTAAATTTCATTTGATACATATTGCTCATGTCTTCTTCATAGATAATTTTATCTCATCCTATTAAAATAATTAAAATTCAACTAAATTATAAATGGTTAGAATTGGGAGTTCTACATAATTTATCATATTTTTTCATACTATTATATAACATTTGAAATATTGATATACCTCAATAAATACTCATTCCCAAACTCTAAATCCTCATAGCCCATGTTCAATGTTTCTGTTTAATTTTGAACATGTAAAAGTTACATTAAAGTTCTCGATTTATTTTTCATGTTTTTGTTTTACGATAATTTATATTTGGTATGTTTATCATCTCCTTTTTTTTCATTAGAAGGAACGTAGGGTAGTGAGGTTAGAAGGAATTGGATTCAAAACTTAGGACCTACCAGCAAATGAACCCAAATAATTAAAGTTTTATTTGTTTTTTATTTAAAAATGTTAATCTTTGCAAATTCAGATTTTGCATGGGATCTTTTTTATAAAATACCAAACTGTGGAGGATCTCGGCGGGAGATACGGGGAGCTCGAATGGAATCGGAGAACCAATCGGAGAATCAGTTAGGAGAGAGGATTCGGGGGGCCCGCGGGCAGGGAAGGCTGGTTGGCGCCAGCGTGGATTCCCGCGTAGACGCGTCAGGGGTAAGTTCGTCATTTGGTTTTCAGATTTTATGCGGTCATCTTTTAATGCTGGTATTTTTTTTTAACAATAAAAAAGTTTTTTTTTTCTTTTTTTGCTGAAGTAGCACCGTAGCAATGCTTCTGTTATCAGACCGATTTTGAGCGAATCGAAGTCAACTCGAAATTTAAAATTTTGAGTTTGGCTCAGCTTGAAATCGGTCCAAAATCGAAAAGGATGTGATTCGAGCTGGCTCGGCTTGAATCATAATTCAAACTGGCTCGTAATTGTAAAAAAATATTAAAATATTGTGTTTAAGAGGATTTGATCTTTGGATCTTGAGAAAATAAATCTTAAATCTCCTTACTCTACCACTAAAGCACTAACTAAATTATATATAATAATATTTTATTAATACATATTTATATTATATATCAATATTATTTATACTGTACATATAATTTGGAGTCAAATCGAATCATGTTTCGAGCGAGCTAGGCCCAACTCTAAATTGACTCGAAATGAACTTTGAGCCAAAATCCTTAGCTCATGATTCGATTAAAAATTTTTGAACCGATTTCGAGTTGATTCAAAAATCAAACGAGTTTTGAGTTTCGGATATTTTTAACACCCCTAGCTTCTACGCAGGACCCAAAAAAACAGTTCCTAAGGCCCTGTTTAGTACGAGAATCAAAATTAAGACTAAAATAGTAATAATTTAAAATAATAATAATAATAATAAATTTTTTTAATCATTCTACACAAATTTAAATATAAAAAAATATTATTTTACTTCACATATTCAATGATCTTCAATAAAGATATCAATTTTATTTCACGTCCTAGATCAAAATATTCGAATCAAGTATTTTAATTTAGAATGTGAAATAAAATTAATATTTGTATTAAAAATTATTGAACATGTGAAATAAAATAATATTTTTTTATATTAAAATTTATGTAAAATAATTAAAAATTTTATTTATTATTATTATTATTATTATTTTTTAAATTAGTACTATTTAAATTTTCGTACCAGGCCTAAGATAATAAAATAAAAAATAATTGATAAATTTTTTTTAATTATTATAAAAAAAATTATATAATATAAATCAAATGAGTAAGTTATATTAAAAATTATGTTAAATATAAACTAAGATTGATTAATTTATTAAAATTTATGTTAAATGAAAATAAAATAATTATTTAATATTAAAATTTATGTAACATGCGATATAAAATAAATTTTAAATTTTTTTTAAACAAAATTAAAATTTCATGTACGGCTAAATTTAGTCATAAATTTTAAACTATTATAAAATAAATCTCAAGAATAAAAAAAGTACCTTAATTTTCACTTAAATTTTTTCATAAAAATCTTATTTTACAAAATTTAAAATATACATACAAGCCAAGCTAAAATATAAAGGATAAGGTGTTACAATGGCAATTTAATAACTAAACTTGACGAAATTAACCTAAAAAAAAATTTGAATACTAGGAACTCAAATAATATGTTTTTGGTTTTTAGAGCTTATTTTTGCAAATCCCTTATAAACAAATAAGCGAAGAAAAATTACGTATATATGAGAACACATTTCACCCTCACAGATGTATCTTAAAATTATAAAATTTTTATTGTGTTAAAGTGAATAATATTTATGATAATTGCTGTTACAAGCATGAAATTGAAGGCTATGGTGGCTTGGGGTCCTACCAACGCATCCAGAGGGTACACATGGCAAAGATGCAAGAAAAGCTCAATGGCAGGTGTGTACAGTCAAGACCAATCTTCGGCCACGACGTCTGGCTTTCTATATCTTCAGCTGTGATGTTTGACTTTCTGTATCATCTATTACTATGTTTTTGTCGCAGCTCTCCTATACTATCGACCAAGATATTTGATCACGGCTTCCTGCTAAAATATCTGGCACGATGTTTAGTTGACTACTGTCAGTATTGTCGGCCATGATAAGAGATCATCAGCTCCCTGAAGACATCGATCTGTGTTTGATCATCAATAATATCTGGCCACAATATTCATCTGTTCATATCGCTTATTATTAAAATATATTATTACTGTGTTTGGCCATCAACTATAAATAAAACTCATAACTTTGCACAATTGAAAATTAATTAATCAAATGAAATATAACTTTTCAACAAAATATAAGAAATTTTAAAAAATATATAAAAAATACAATTCACCTTATTACTATATATCTTTAAAGCTCTGTAATTTAAAACACTTTTCATTAGTTGTCAGCTCTTTTTATTCATTTAAAATATCACTACTGATATTGCAGTCAATAAGACATGAATTCTATATTGCATCGTAGTTATGCATGTAACAATAAATCGAAAGAATTTTAAGGTCTAGACTCGCCAAAATAAGACTAATGTTGAACACATTAAATTTTTTATTATATTCTAAATATTTATTGATTATTTTCTATATTAATAGTTCTTATAAGAAACTATGTGTGCCACTTATTTTAAAAACTCTCATCTTCTATGTAACATCTTGTGATCTCATTGTAGAGGTATTATCCGCTTTGACTTTAGGAAAACTGCGTGCTTGAGTGCTTCCCAGGAGGTCACCCATCCCAGTGCTGTTCTAGCCCAAGCACGCTCAACTATGAAATTTTTCATCACTAGCCTGACGATTTTGCCCCCAAAAGGCGCCTCTACTATTTGAAATCACGTTATCTACTTATACAACTCAGGATCTCTTTCCCTTTTCGATGTGGGACGATTATTCCTGCGTCCCTCTCACCACTCATTATTCGGCCTAGAAGCCTGCCAGGAGCCGTACTTTGTCTCAGTGATTGCTTTTTGTTAGGACACCACCCGACGACTCTCCGCCCTCTTCAGCCACGGGCATCACATTCTACGTGAATATTAGTAAACAAATCACTTGTTTTTAAACAATCATTTATTATATATTGAACTAATTCAATTTGATATACACTTATATTCAACTAATAGATAATATTTTACGGACTTAATTGAATTGAGATTAATGAACTTTTATCAAAGAAATTGACTTAAATTTATGAACTTATATAATTATTTCATGATGTAAGGTAATTTAATTGATTATTTATTGATAGATAATTATTATTTATATATTTAAGTAATTTAATTGAATAATATGATTATGTAATTATAAAGTGATATATTAAAGCAATTTGATTAATTTGTTTTTATTTAGTTTCTCATTGGCGCGTGGACTAAAATCAAGACCAAAATAGTACTAGTTTAAAAAATAATAATAATAGTAAATAAATTTTTTAATCATACTATACAAATTTTATTATAAATAAATATTATTTTATTTTACATATTCAAAATTTTTTAATAAAAATATTAATTTTATTTTATATTTTAGATCAAAATATTTGATTCTTTGATGTGAAATATATTTAATGAGTGCTAATTGCCCATCCTAAAAAAAATAAACAACTTAATTATTAAATTGTTTATTATTAAAAATGATAATTTTTTATTATTAAATTTTTTTATAAATCTTAAAATAAAATATATCACTTCAAACATTATTTATTATTTAAAAAAATCATCCTTTTATTGAAGTTTGAAAAAAAAAATCTACATATTAATAATTTTTTCTATCAACAAATATCAAAAAAACAATTTTGTTTATGTTATGATACAAAATCATGTTATCTAATTTATCAAAAAAATCATGTTTTCTAATAAATTTTTTGTTTTTTATTTTTTTGATGGTTTTTATATTAATTTTTTTATTTCATTGTCGTAGAGTGCTGATTTCAGTATTAAAAAAAGGGTAATTATGCTCGAGTATTTGAGTTTAATCTTAATAACGCACAGATTCACGTTTTTTAAATTATAACACCGAGTCCAAGAGTTTTAATAAATTATCAAATAGATTTTTTCTATTTTTTTATGAAAAATATTTTAAAATTACCATTATCCCCAGTTTCTCTCTATCTCCTCTCGATCCCGGCGCACGAGGAAAAGAGAGAGAGGGGCTGAGGGTATAATGGTGATTTTAAAATATTTTTAATAATAAAAAATTTTAAAAAATACCTATTTAATAATTTATTAAAATTCAGGGACCCCGATGTTAAATTTAAAAAATGTGGATCTGTGCGCTTAATCCGACGGCCGTGTGGTGTCGCCTGTGCGTCGGGATCGCGAGGAGAGAGAGGGACTGAGGGTATAATAGTAATTTTAAAATATTTTTAATAATAAAAAAATAAAAAAAAATTATTTGATAATTTATTAAAAATGAGAGACTGATATTAAAATTTAAAAACTTAGACCTTGAGTTATTAAGCGTTAAATTCAGCGGTCTGGACGTAATTATTCCTAAAAAAAAAGGGCTGGTTTCATTTTTGAGTTTCGTTCCTGGGTGCACATCCGGTCTAATGAAGCATCCGGTAACAATTATTAATGGGTTTCCCCGGCCCCTGATTGTCCGCTTTCACTTGGATTGGTTGAAAAAATCGGATTTTTATGTTCTGATTTATGTTTCCGCCATTCCCTTCGCTCCCCATCGCCTTCGGCTCGCCCATTGGGCTGCAGGTTTAGGGTTTCGAGATGCCCGGCTATGGAACCATTCCCACGGCGCCGTGGCCAGGGCCTGGGTCATCGACATCGGGCGGCGCCGCTGAGCTCATCTCCCGCGCCAAGGAGAGAGGCAAGGCCCTGATAGCCCCCCGCCGGCCATGGCGCGAGCTCGCGGTCCTCTCGGCCTTCACCTTGCCCCGATCCTGTGGCGAGGCAATGGCTCGCATCCGCCGCAATCTCACTTATTTCCGGGTCAACTACGCCTTTATCGTCCTGTTCATCCTGTTCCTTAGCCTCCTCTGGCATCCCGTCTCCATGATCATCTTCATCGCCGTTTTTTTGGGCTGGCTCTTCCTCTACTTTCTTCGCGACGATCCTCTCGTACTCTTCCACCGAATCGTCGGCGATCGGCTAGTTCTCGCCGTGTTGTCCGTCGTCACAATTGTGGCTCTTGTCTTCACTGGCGTTTGGCTCAATGTTCTGGTCTCCCTGATTATAGGGTTAGGGCTCGTTATCGTGCATGCAGTGTTTCGTACTACGGACGATCTCTTCTTTGACGAAGAAGAGGCAGCTGATAGGGGATTGATCTCCGTTGTTGGGAGTCCAACTGGCCGGAATTTTGCTGCTGTTGTTTGATTTTCTTCTTTTCTGGAGGAGATGGGTGAGGGCTGATTGTCGACTTGTAAAAGAAGATAAATGGCAATTTCGTTTGCCTGAGATCGGGTATGTTTCTTTTTCTGTTGACTATGCTTCAGATTTTCTGTGGAAGATGCTAAAGTTGCTTGCTTGAACTGATTTGTATCTTAAAAAATTGTATTATTTTTCCTTGGTTTTACCATTTTCATTGGTTGTTATAAAACAATTCTGGATTTTTCTTGCTAGTGGGCTACAGTTTACACTTTTAATTTTTGGGTTTCGTTTCTCTACAAAGAACAGTAATGTTTAAATGAGATTTCTTTGGTTGTATTGTGTGAATGTGCAAGATTGTAACTTTGATTGTAGCCATGCTTGTTTGTGCTTGATGTACTCTGGTGTAATGGAAGCTTTTGAAACTTTGGAGTCAATCAAGTGATTAGTTTTTTTTTGAATTTATTAATTTTCTTTGTTAATTTCAGAATGTACTTTTTGTTTTTTTTTTTTGTGGATAAGCTCTTGAAAATTTAAAGTCAACGAACTGCTGCTGAAAATCTGTATTGGTGTTTATTTCCATTGGATTTTATTTTGAAAGTTATATTTTTTTCTTGGTTTTGTCATTTTTCTTTTGTGATGTTAGTAAAAATGTATGGAATTTGTATCACTTGCACAATATTGTGTAACTTTAATTGCAATTGTTAATGTGAAAATGCGCAATGCATCTTAGTCGTTCTCAGGGCTGTCCCTTAAGCTACATTGCCAAAGACCTAAAGAAGATGGGCCGAACACAACGTATTTGGCATCTCTATTCTTCGGCTAGCAATCTTCAAGTAGGCACTACATGGCATGGATTCACAAAAACCCAAGTCCTTGTCTATGTTGTATAACAGGATTTCACCTTCTGGGCATTATTTGTAAACCAGATTGTCTACATCTCTGTGACACCTGTTGTTGCTTTGACCCTTGGACTGCATGTAGGACGACACGTTGTCACCGCTTTTACAAGGTAAGGAGAGCCCGGAAGACGCTCACCAACCGAATCATTATATGCACCCGCTGCGCTAATGACATTGTCATGTGCTCCAGATTGCCTGCTTCTTAGAAATACTCTCCTTGTAATGAATCTTAAGAAGCTTTGATCCTGATAATTGTACTTTTCCCAATGGTTAGTGAAATTAAGTCATCTCTGTGGTTTCCTCCCTTTTCTTGGGTTCCATGTAAATAGTGTTGTCTATTTATGTTTTTTGTCTTCTCTTTTATTTCTGTCTCGTGTGCTCTTTGTTAATTCCGTCCATCCATTTTCGATTGATAAACTTACCGTTAATGGTGATCATTTCTTTTTGTGCATCACAAGAGGCTGTCCTCCGGTATTGTGGTAGCTCTTGAAAATTTGGATTCAACCAAGTGATTAGTTTTGATTTTAGCTGTTGATTTTCTTTGTCAAATTCTAGCGAGCATCCAATTTCTCTATTTGGTTTGAAATGTAAAATTTGAATCTTTACTGTTGAAGGCACTATTGGCTTGTTGACATAAAGAATGTCACTCTAATGAAGGTATAATTATCATTGTAACTATGGAGGAGGACAATTCTTTTGCTTTGTGGCTTTGTATCTCTGCTTAGTATCTTATTTTATGCTCAGAAATTAATTGCACTTTATGAAAATCTTTTTATGTAATCTCTAATTGATTTAGCTATATATGTAATCTCTTTTTATGTAATCTTTTTATGAACTTTCATAAGGTGTGTGTTTCTTCGATTTAGAAGTCCTTTGATCATTTATAATGCTTGTGGAGTATTTCCTGAAATAGTTGAACAGATTCTTCGTAGCAAGGGGCCACTGACCTCTTTTCTTGCTACCATATTCACACATACATGCTAATTTGTGCTTGTGATGCATCCTACAAAATGGATTTTAATGTCATGTTACATGAGAAATTATTGGGATCAGATAATGCTAAGGGCTTATGAGCACTTTCTCTGTTTCGTTTTATTTCGTATAATCTTTTTATCTGCTTTGTATAAGCATTTTTTCATCATAAGGTTTTGCTTTATATTGACATTTTTTGGTTCGTATAAGTTTTTTGTTACTTTGTATAACTATTTTTTAGCTTTATATATGCTTTTTTGCATATATAAAGCAAAAAAAGTTTATATGAAGTAAAAAAATGTTATCTATATGAAACAAAAACGACAATTAACAATGTTTCTTGCTTTGTCTCACTGCTGCTATGGCTAGGACCTTCATACTGATTTGTTGTGTGCCTGTTGGGCCCCAAAAATCTTCATTGATGTATAGTTCGAATTGTTTCTTCATGTTCTGTTGTGCTTAGGGGGTGCAACTACACTTGAGTTCTCTTATAGATTTATAATAGGGCAAATTACACCCAGGTCTCGAGTTTATTGGTTATTATCATACAGGTTCACGTTTTTTAAATTATAACATCAGGGTTCTTAGGTTTTCAAAAATTATCATCTGGGTCTTTTTTTATTTTTTATTATTAAAAAATATTAAAATTACCATTATACCCTTACCCTCCCTCTCTCCACTAGATCCGGCAGCCGCGCCGTCACCGCGCAGCCCCGCGACGCCTCGTAGCCGCACGACCCCGCCGGCGGCCGCGCTGCACCCACGGCCGTGCCGCGCTGCACCACACGGCCGTGCCGCGCTGCACCACACGGCGTGCCGCGCTGCGCGGACGCGCCCAGGTCCGTCGGGCCGCGCAGCGCGATTGCCGAGGACGCCCCGCCTCTGAGCGAGCAGCAAGCCATGGCGCGCAGCGCGGCCGCACGATGCAGCCGAGGCGGTGTCGCGCTGTTCTAGCGACATCGCGCCACGGCCACTGCGCGCGCAGCCTCGCACGGCCGCTGAGCGTGCAACAGCCGTTTGCGCGGCCGCCGATTGCGTCGTGCGGCCGAGCGGCGCGCCCGAGCGGTGCAGCGCGGCCACCGGCAATGTCGTACGACCGCGCGAGGCCTACGACGGTGTCGTGTGGCTGCGCGAGGCCTACGGCGGTGTCGTGCAGCTGCGCGAGGCCGCCGACGGTGTTGTGCGTAACCGCGAGGCTGTGCGATGACCGCGCGGCTGTCAGATCTGGTGGAGAGAGGTAAGGTAAGGGTATAATGGTAATTTTAATATTTTTTAATAATAAAAAAATAAAAAAATGATCTAGATGATATTTTCGAAAACCTAGGGACCCCGATGTTATAATTTTAAAAACGTGGATTTGTGTGATGTTAACACTTAAACTCAGGGACCTGGGTGTAATTTGCCCTTTATAATATAATAATCTTTAAGTTAATTAATGTTAAATTCTATAATATATTTATTTATTGCACTATTGCTTTCATTGGGCATTTTTAACAAAAAGAAAAGTTTTTATTTATGTATCTGAAAATTCTTATTATATCAATTTCATATAGGTGAAAAAGTTATGGAATACCTTAAAAATCTTTTAAGTTGAGCCTATAAACAATTTGCTCTATTTCCTTAGCATGTTGGTTGTAGTTGTTGGGAGATTCAATTTATTCTATTAGGGCTACTTTGATCATTACACCACTTTGATTATATCAAAAACAAAAATAAAAAATGATTTATTTATTAAAAATATAAAAATATTATTAAATTATTTTTTTATTACATATTATATAATTTTAATATAAAAAAATTTACTTTATTTTATGTTCTATATTATTTTTAATATATTAATTAATTTTACATTTTATTATACATATATTTTAAAATAAGTCTATAATTTTTATAGTAGGATCAAATTGATCTCTTTAATGAATATACTAAAGAGTCAATATTTGAAGATTTTATTTATTTATATAGTGTAGAATGACATAATATTCAATTTTCAACACCTTGATTACATCATGTGAAAGTGGGCGTTAGCTTTGGCTAAAATAGAAGGATTGAATAATTGTGCAAGTCTAAAAAAGCTGTGTGGGTTTGCTTCAATTAATTAATTTTTTTAATTAATTGATTTTTATTAAAAAATGATGTAGAATTATTATGATAAAATTAGATTATTTTTTGTGGTTATTAATATATTATTCTCGATGTTGAATTATTTATTTATTATTAAAAGATGTTTTAGTATCACTCCTAATTTAGCTAGTTAATCTGCTGCTTAATTTATGCATTAGTTGGTCGAGACATGATATAGCTATCATCTTTACTGTGGAGGGCCAATAACTCAAAAATTTATGGCTTACCAATTCCCTTACTATGCTTTCATTGTTCCTACTATAATAAGCTTAGTTGACGCTGATTTGAACGCCTTAGGCTTTGTTTGGTTGGAGGAAAAAAGTTGGTTTGAAAAATTTTTGTGAAAATTTTGAGAAAAATGTGTATGATTTGAAATAAAGTGAGTTAATTATATAAAAAAATGTGTTAGATGTAGACCTGGGCATTGGGCGGGTGGCCCGACGGGCTAGCCAAAGCCCGATAAATTTTAAACGGGTTTGGTCATTTATTTTGGCCCGACATTCGGGCTTGGCCCGGCCCGAGCCCGAGTTGACTTAGTCAAAGCCCGCTTAGGCCCGGCCCATGCCAAGCCCGGCCCGTCTATTGCCCAGGTCTAGTTAGATGTGAAATAAAGTGATTATTTTTTTTTTAAAAAAAAATAAATTTAAGATTTTAGTTATGGTTAAAATAAGTCACGTTTTTTAGCCTGTTGCCAAACATGAGCTAGGGCACTTGAAATTTGGAGCCCAGTGTGAAATCATTAGATTCTCCCACTTTTTGATGACTCAAAATTAGCATCGGTAGCGCTTTCCAAGGTAATGATGTGGCAAGAGCAAGTCTAGTTATTAAAGATCGTAGGGGAACAGTCTGATATATATATATATATATATATATATATAACTATTTGGAGATGCTTTACCCGATTAATCAAGAGATAGATCAAAATTTTAAAATTTAAACTGTGTTTCAGTTTTGGCCATAAAATAAAAATATTGGTCCCAACAATTTTAATAATTTTGGCAGTTTTAATTTTTTTTTAAATTATTTAAATTTTATAAATTAAAAATAAATTTATTAATGATAATTATTAAATTCTTTTTTTTTTTTTGGGAGAAATGAGTTTAGCTAGTTTTGACAGTTTCGATTGAATTTTAACATAATTTTGGCTGAAACTCGATGGAACGATTGAAATTGATATTCTGTAATTTTTTAAATCGATTTTCATTGAAACTATTGAAATTTGACGATTTTGGCCGAATTTTGAGACCTTGATTAAAATCAAATCTTGGTTAACAAAAAATTTCAGTTATTTGAGTTCAATTCAATTTTTCGATTTTCACTTTGTCAACCCTAATTCTTTTTTCCCGTTAGGGCCCGTTTGGTAGAGGTGGGTTAGCTGGGTTAACTTAAGTTAACCCAGCTAACCTATCAAACACTCAATCAAGTGTTTTCTTAAACTTGAATTAGCAAATCCAGCGGGATTCCTTAACCCGCCTATCCCAGGGTTTAGCTACCCCATTAACGATGCTGAGGTAATGGTGGAGAAGGCGGAGATGGCGGAATCTCTTGTGCGCGACGCCTTCACGAGCGGTTGCCTTCTGCTCCGACGCACAGGACGGCGCACGCCTTCGCGAGCGAGCGGAAGAAGCTCGCAGCAACCAGCGAGCTCTCCTGGCTCCTCTGCCATTCTCCGGTGTCGCCCTCCCCTCTGTCGCCGCTGACCTTCCGACCCCTCGCCTCCACTTCCTTCTCTCTGATCCCCTACTCTTCCCCCTCCTACAGGAGCACCCAAACCAACGATCTCTCCTGCGACTCCTCCTCCCGCCTCTGCCACGTCTCGCTTACTTTTCTTTTCACCGCTCAGTTAGGATCTTTTCGAGCCAAATACATATTTTTTGCCAAAAAAAATTTCAGCTTATCCTAAGTTAACCTAGGTTATCATCCAAGTAAAAAATTATATTAAATCATCTACTACAATAAAAAATTAGGGTTTTTGCTCTTCTTTTCTTCCCCATTCACGACAGATCGCTCCGCTGAGCACTTTTCTCGAATTTCAAATCTATCTTATCACCTTGCTGGATTTCTCAGATAGTATGCGGAGATCTTCCTTCTATCTAATTCGTCTCCCCCGTTCAATCCCTAATTCGTGCTTCGTCAGGCGGAAATCCACCTCGACGTGGCTGCCAAAGCCTCCGCCGGAGCCATCCCAACGCGTCTCCGCCATCGTCGATGAGCTCTCCGGCCTCACGCTTCTCGAGCTTGCCGACCTGACCGAGGCGCTGCGAACCCGATTGCGCGTCGATCAGATGCCCGTCGTGGCCGTGATGACTCCGGGGATGCCGCTTGGCGGCCTCCCAGGCGGGAAGGCCGGAGCCGGAGGAGCCGTGGCAGCAGCCAAGGAGGAGAAGGCGGAGAAAACCGCTTTTGATTTGAAGCTGGAGAGCTTTGACGCCGCTGTTAAGATCAAAGTCATAAAGGAGGTAAGGAGTTTTACTGATCTGGGCCTGAAGGAGGCCAAGGATTTGGTGGAGAAGGCACCTGCAGTCCTCAAGAAGGGCGTGCTAAAGGAGGAGGCCCTGAAGATTGTGGAGAAGATGAAGGAGGTCGGCGCCAAAGTTGTCATGGACTGAGGGCGAGACAGGGTTAGAACTTTCCCCTCTTCCTCGTCTTCATTGTTCCCCTTCTCCGTCTTCATTGTTGTGATTTGTTCCGCTAAACTATGTGATTCCCGAGTGAGGATGAATCAATTGATTCTCATTGCCATCTGTCAAGGAGGCTTTCTTGCAGTCTTCACTCCATAGCCCAAAAATCATTTTTTGGGTTTAATTCATTAGATTATACTAGATAATGAGTTAATCCATAGAATAATTAAGTGATTAAATCCAAAATTAGCTTTTGGGTTACTTTTGCATTTAGCTGCATAACGTTTTTCTTCCATAGATCACATGGTATAGTAACATACTTGCATAGAACAGTATATATATCATCCAATTTTATTTTTTGACCATATTCATTTTTGCAAACGGTAATGATGATCAACGAGTTTTTTTTATTGTTGTAGAATTCCTTTTTGTTCTTGCAGGTGGTGAACGATGATCTACCAGTTGTTTTATTGTTGTAGACTTCCTTTTTGTTAATAACAAGTTAGTCAAGGTAGTCATTCTATGAGCTAATATTGTATGTTCTGCATTTACTTTCTTGTGCTCGAGTTTTGGTTGATTTGCTGATTTAGTATTTCCTCTGGTAAATGAGGACCCAAACTTGATCGGGTTCGATTTCATTACATGTGGGTACATCATAATATCATTCGAGTTGGTTTGGAGTTGACTTTGATTGAGTTGCCTTCGAGTAGCAAGGAAATCTGGATGATGTTTGGGGTTAATATTGCACAGTGCCTATTGAGCAATTTTAAAGTTCAAACAGTATTTCAGCTAAATTTAGCTGGATGCTTGTAAAATGTGCTAGATGGTCAAGAAATTATGCTTTTTTTAATACACTTGGCATTTTGAGATGTTGAGATTGTTGTTGAATTATCATAATTATTATATCATTGATGGGCACTATCCTGATAAGTAAAGGTATGAAGGGGGCTTAGATTCTGCCTATTGTATACTTGAAAAGGAATTCAATCTCTTAACTTTGTTGGTTACTTCATTGTAATTAATGTTTAATCACATCTTTTGATATTTATCACAAGTTTTAGTTATAATGAACTAATTCTTTATTAAATTTATTGTGTGTAGGCTTGGAGACTTCATGGAAAACTTGGTGCTCCAATACATAGATAAAGTGAAGATTTTGGAGAGTAGATTAAGCTTTGATTTGAAGAGCATTGAAGTAATAAAAGTTGAAGAACATGCCAAGGAGATAAAGAGAATGTATAGATTGAGCGATTATTTGTTTAATTATATTTTGGTCTTATGTGTTTGCTAGAAATTATTTGATGATTGGTTTTCGGAGAGCTACGAGATGTGTAGATCATGATTTGAGCACTTGAAATATTATTACAAGTTTTGAGCTATCTTTGGTCGACTGCCTAACGACTGAAGATAGTTTGAACTTAATTGATGAGGTTCCAACAGCTAATTTTTGGTTAACCAAGAGGTCATTTCGTAGTCGATCAAAGATAGTCTGGCAGCACTTTTTTATAGTCATTGAAATATATAATTTTGAGGTGTTTTGAGAGGCTTTCTTATTGCTTATTGATTAATGTGTATTTCAAATTATGAAATATTTGATC
The DNA here is from genome assembly GCA_002786265.1 of Apostasia shenzhenica. Classification (NCBI taxonomy): domain Eukaryota; kingdom Viridiplantae; phylum Streptophyta; class Magnoliopsida; order Asparagales; family Orchidaceae; genus Apostasia; species Apostasia shenzhenica. The sequence continues at coordinate 932,214 of KZ451930.1, read as the reverse complement.
TTTATTTAAATGATGTCAACTTAATTATATTAATGGACTTGTAATTTTTTTTAAAATGTATAAAAATTTTAATTTGGAAATTAAAATGGGAATAGTTGATTTGTTTTTTTAAGAAAAATTATATGTTTTCTTCTCCTGAGAATAATTTGAATGCTGATGGAATTTAAGTTAGAGGAATTAAATTTAACATTTTTGAGAATTAATAGGTAAAAATGATTTGGGTCTTAAAAAAAGGGACTCACCTGTTTTTTTTTACTTGATTTTCTTGTCTATTTGAGTAATCGTTAGGATCTCAGATTAGATTGAGATCATTTCAATTTTCTTGTAGATATATTTATTTTTTATATTATTATTTTGTATATAACTACTCATTTATTTTAGTATCTTTATTTCTGTGATATTTGTCTTATTTATGTATTTCTATTTTATAGGTCAACATTCAGTATCATATAACATTACTGGTACTACAATTATTTTATAAAATTATCATTTAAGTGTAAATAAAATTTTTCTATCGTATAAAATATCACCTAATGTATTTTTTTATTTTATTCATCCTATTTAAATTTTATTAATAATATCATTATCTATTTCATCATTATTTTATATAATTAATCTAAAGTATTTAAAGTACTTATTTTTTTTGATAATTTAATTACTAATTATCACATCGTTAATGCAAGTACTTTTATTTTAATTAAGTGTTCATTTCATATATTTAGTTTTTAATTTATTATGATAAAATATTTTATATTTTAAAGTATTTCTCAATAAGTTGAGTTTTGCCTTATGGGACATGGCAGTGCAAGGTTGTCACATTGTGGTGAGCAGGCATAACTGAACCACTGATATTTACTCTTTTTATTAAGTTGTAAGATGAATTTTGATTTGATATTTTTATTTTTAAAATTATAAAAATTTAAAATAAATTTATTTTTTATAAGCAGAATAAAGTTTTTTTGTTTTGAATTTACTTAAGATAAAAAATAAAATTGATTTTAATATTAAAATTTAAATAAAAATTTAAAATTATAAATTTAATATTAAAATTTATATACGAGATGATCTATAAAATTGATTTAACCCAAAGTAATTATTATGGGCAAAACAAACCGTGCCTAAGGCCCTGTTTGGCGTGAGAATCAAAATGATACTAGTTTAAATAATAATAATAATAATGATAAATAAATTTTTTTAATTATTTTGCACATATTTTAATATAAAAAATATTATTTTACTTCACATATTTAATAATTTTTAATAAAAATATTAACTTAATTTGACATTCTAGACTAAATAAAGTTAATATTTTTATTAAAATTTATTAAGTATGTGAAGTAAAATAATATTTTTTTATATTAAAATAGGCGTAGAATGATTAAAAAAAGTTATTTATTTATTTATTTATTTATTATTATTATTATTATTTTTTAAACTAGTATCATTTAAATTCTGATTTTGGTCTTCGCGCCAAGTAGGGCCTAAATATGTTAAATTCTTACATAAAAATTTATCTTTTATATTTATTATTAAATTTAATTATTTTTGATACTTACTTTTTTTTGGACTGATTTTTAGTTTAATCAACGGGTCGAATTTTGATCGATTCGATCCAAGACCTACATTTTTTTTTGGCAATTTACCTCTGTTATTTTTAAAGATTTATTATTTTCAGAAAGTAACATCAAAATTTATTATTTTTAAATATCATCCTTTATTTTTAGATAAAATTATAAATAGCACTTTATTTTTAAAATTAGAGAGAAATGTTATATGAAAATAATAAATTTTAGGTATCATCTGAAAATAATGAATTTTGAGGTGAAAGATGTAATTTTGTTTTTTTTTTTATTGAAACAGGGGCAGCCTATAAATCCTCTTGTTCCGTTTCCCGGTAGCCGATTCCCGCTATTCCTTCCTCAGTTGGCTGCGATCCTGCGTCGATGCCGGACGAAGAAAAGGCGAAGTGGGAGAACTCTATCGCCGGAGCTGTCGCCGGGTTCTCCACCGTCGCCGTTCTTCATCCTCTCGACGTTGTTCGGACGAGGTTTCAAGGTGTCCTTTACTTATCCCTTCTAGCCTTATGCAATCTTCGTGTTATCTGACCTAAAACTACGGTGATCTCTTTACAGTGAGCGATGGGCGAGGCTGTTCTTGCCCACTTTATAAGAACACTGCGCACGCCATTTACAGTATAGCTCGGACGGAGGTTAGTTTTATTTGATCTCCTTTCGCATTTCGCCGTTCCTTCTGGCGCTTGGAAGGAAGAAAGAGAGTAGCAGTAATTTGCGTTTTTTAAGGATACAAAATAAAAATGTAATGCATTTACGGCGCTGAAAGTGGCTTTCAGAGGTTGTTTTTTAATTGGAGATGGAGTGAGAAACCATAAAACTGAAGGTGTAGGAATACCATGATCTGGGTAAACAAACGAATCTTATTCAGGCCAATCACCGAAGAGAGTAAACTACAAGATGTATGTATGTGTTTGCTGGAAGAGTTGAAGGTGTTCTTGGAAAATATAGAGCTCAAACGAGATGTCCATTGAGTAGGGCTGGAATTGGATCTTCTTGAATAGGAAGATATGCTGCATCAAATCAGGATATATATATATATATATATATATATATATATATATCGCCAAAACAATTATTAGATCTGAGATATATATATATATATATATATATATATATATATATCTACGTCCACCGATCGATCAACGGAGAGTTTCACTAAGTGGGAAAAGTAACCCTAAACAGGGTTTATACAGTGCTTTGTTATGAAAAAGAAGAGTAAGAAGAAGAGGAGGAAGAAGAGGAGGAAGAAGAGGGGCCGAGAGAGCTTCTCAGTTGGGGCTCTGTTACAAAAGAATGAGAGAGCTGGGAATCCTTGAGAGTCCTTCTGCCCTTCCTTGTTGTTTTTTTGTTTTTCTCTCTCTCTCTAGCTATGTTTGGCTGGGACTGTTCAATGGTTTTTATAGCCGTTGACACGCGTAGCTCCACCCTGGCTTCCTGGAGGAAAGGTGATGGGTGAGCTCCGAGCGCCGTTCGCCTGTCACTGGAGAAGTCGCAGCTGTACGAGGAAGATGATATTCTTTAATGCTGGTACTTTATGGGGAAGGAGCGTCTGTACGGAAATGGCGGTTTAGTGAAGCCTGATTGTGGACAGCATTACTTCGTATCCTCGGGTCCGAGGTTATGAAGATCTATTCCTGGATCGTCGTGGACGATGGTTGGTCGTTCCCTCGTGCCCGAGGTTTGACCTGGGTCAATAATCCTGCAAAACTGGAAGCTGAGTCAGCAAATCAATCAATCAAGTACAGACCCGTCAGGCGCCACGCGTTCGGCCAGGATGCAGCGCAGGAACCACGTGTTTAACACAAAGTAACCAAGAATATGGCATTGCTGAAGGCCTATTGGGATTTTCATGAAAGTAGCTTTTGAAATTTCATTGGCAAACAAACAATTTGTGCCGTATTAGAACATGAGGAATGAGGTTCATCAGGATTCAAGGTCTTCTCTCCAAAATCAACATAGTTTTCATGTTGAAGTTTCTGTCATACATGGTATGCATTTTGTTGTTGAACTTTTTGTCAATACCTCTACTTCCTAGAGTTGGCCTCTTCCTAAAGCTTTCAGTGTAGCAAAAATGATTGACTTTTATGACAACTCTTTCTTATTTTATTTTTGCTTTCAGGGTCTGAAAGGACTTTATGCTGGTTTTTACACTTCAGTTTTTGGGTCTACTGTTTCGTGGGGACTGTACTTCTTCTTGTAAGTCATACTGAGGCTACCCAAAAAATCCACAATGCAAAATGACAATCTTCCCGTGGTCATAAAATTTCTGCTGGTTGTCCTTCTTTTAATTCTTGAAGCTGAATTATATTATTTTCCTTTTTTAATCTTCGTACAATGGTGGAGTTGGTGTCTACCTGCTTCTGATGCAAATTAAGATCTTGCCTAATCATTTTTTTAGTCTCCAAATAATATTTGTTAAAGATCCTATTCTCACCTTTATCATTGTACACATGTTAGTTCATATTTTGATAATTAATGCTGAAGATTAACTTACCTAATGTCACTCCCATTTTTCCGCTTAAAAAGTGCCTACAAAATTGCCACTTTCTTAGCACTCCATTCATATTTGATAATTAATGTTGAAGATCGACTTTATCTAATGTCACCCCTAATTTTTCCACCTACAAACTGCATTGAATCTAATGCCCTCCAAATTTTCCACAGACAAAAGTGCCTACAAAAATGCCATCCTCTTGACACTCCTTCATGTTAGGTTGCTGACCGAACTGGACCAAATCGGTCCAAAGTTGGACCCGGAACTGGTCCGGTTCCAAGTTTCAGACCGAGTTGAATCCGTTTACTTTTAAATTTTTTTAAACCCATTTTAAAAACTAGGGTGGTGGGGTAGGGATCTACCCCCATTTAAAAAAAGGCAATGGCGCTGCCCCTTATGTCCTTTATTTTATTTTAATTTTATCTAGGTTCCAGTTCCATTGCAACCCAAGTTCGGCACCTGGTCGACCAGCTAGTCGACTAGTACTGGTTACCTATAAAAAATGATAGTTTCTGCCACTGATCGACCACCACTACTGGTCGACTAGCAAAAATATATTATTCTACAACTAGTCGACCACCACGATTTGTTGACCAACAAAAATAGATTGTTCTACCTCTAATCTATTAAACACCCAAATAATACCATTAAGTCATAAATGAGTAAAACAAAATTCAAATTAACTCGAAATTGAGCAACTCATCTCAAAACACGTTCCTAGTGCTTAAGGACTCACATTGACCCAAATTTTACAATTAATTAAGATAATTTTAAAAAACAATGTCATTGACATTAATGAAAAATTTTGCAATAAATTAACTTTAGCTCATTCAAACATTTCGTAGAACAAAAAAATTATTCTTAATAATTATAAAGAATTCTTTTGGAGTATTTCTCTTCTTCTTTTGAGCTGTTATTCTTGAACATGTCCATAAAATTGTATTATTGATTTCATGACTCGGTGGTAAACTAACCTTGTAGGTAGGTAAGTATGAAAATGTTGTAGCAGATAGGTTGCTTCTATGTCCTATTATTCACATTGTGATGGAGAAAGTTGATTCCGATGCTACAGTTTACGCTTGTGCTGGTAGATTATCTCGAGTCAAAGTAGATAGAATAGGGTACTATTTTGATGAGTCTTTTCATCATTCTAATAAGCTGATATTGTCATTAAATTTTTCTCCTGGGTGTAAGTAAAACTGTAGCTTATTCAAATTTGCAGGGACTTGACTTGTGTTGTAGATTGTTCACCAACCTAAGAATGTTAAAAATGCCAGATTTTTTTTGTGTTTCTATTTGTGTCTCAACACATCCCACACTCTTACTAGTAATATGTTCACTGTAATAAAGAGAAAACAAATCTTGGAGAGTTTGTAAAACCTGATGCGTTTTTAGCATTCGTATTACTCTCCAAGAAATCAGAATATTCTGTGTAAAAAACTTCAATAGCTCCGCTCCATTGGCAAGGATCAAGCATGACAGCTATGGAATATAAATGAAGTGTTTTTTTTCCAATATTTTTTAAATTTATATTCCATATCAGCGATAAAAGATTTAAGAATTGGATCTGATCTAAACTCCAAAAATGTTTGAAACATTTGGAAAACGTAAGGTAAAAAAATAGGTGAAGTCGGATAATAATAATTTGAAAAACTTTCAGTAGCCTCCTTAAAACTTGATAATAACTCAAAAATTTTCTTTAAGAAAATCTAATTGTAGGAATACGATTGAAGGTCATGGTTAATTGTTTAAGAATTATAAAATACAGTAAGTAAATTCTCATATGGTAAAACCGATTCGATTAAATGATGAAGAGAATTCTATCTAGTTTAAACCCTAAACCCTCTTATACATCACAATTCCCTCTAAACAAAACATACAACTCCAAGGAAGCAAACATCAACCAAACGCAAATCCATATCAAACTTCACTACAGGTTTACTCAAAATGAGGAATAAAAACTACATAAACAAATGAAACGAAGGAATTTCTTGATCAGACTTTACTAAGCCTATTGAAGTAATGTCAAATGTGGTATTGCTAAGATGCTCTTGCTTTAGTACATAAATGCATTTGTACGTATGCAATATATATAGTACATAAATGCATTTGTACGTATGCAATATATATAGTACATAAATGCATATATATATATACATACATATGCACATAAATGCATCAAAATGTACATAGACACATGCATACGCACATGTATACAATTGATTAGCTGACATAAATATATTCATATATGAATGCATGCATCTGTACATAAATACATTTGTATATACACAATAAACATACAAATGTGCATACACACACTTATACATATATATGATAGTATATATGGGTAATAGTGTAGCGTGATAGTGAGATAGAAAGTGGTACATACTGTATACGGTGGGTAGGTCGATAATGTCATGATGATACGCAGTATATATACATATGTACATATATATATATATATATGCATTCATCTGTACATACATATATATACATATGTACATACATATATATACATATGTACATACATATATATACATATATATACATACATTCATAAATGCATGTGTATCTAAATGCACACATATATTTTTAAAAGCATGCATATATAAATAAACACATGGATATGCACATATATGCATACATTTGTACACCAATACAATTGAATAGCTGGTTTCCTACTGCAGTATAGCTTATACTTTTGCCAATAACCCCAACATATATATATATATATATATGTGTGTGTGTGTGTGTGTGTGTGTGTGTGTATACTGATTGAAACCCCAAAATTGTTGGTTTAATATTGTAGTACAATCTGCTTGTATAGTTGGCTTAGTGCTGCATTACAATCTGTTTTATGCTTTTGTATTGAAGCCCTTCACAGCCCAAAGTAGCTGTTTTTGTATTGCAATACTATGCTTGCACAATATAGCTTGTTTTGTATTGCAGTACAATCCGGTTGTATATTTGGGCAATGAGAACTGTCGTTAGCCTATTAAGCATTGTTAAGCACCTTTTTGAGGGCGTTAAATGACCTGACATGGAAATGCACATTTATAATGCTGATTATCTTTAACATAGATTTCAATTTCTACAGTTTGTTCACCTAAAAATCTCTGCACTAGTAAATATCAAATTTTTCTGTGAAGTATTCATTTTAGAAGATCTAGGTCATATGTATGTAGTTTTGCATAGGCAGTTTAGTAGTTTTCAACAGCATACCAACAGTGTATACGTTCACCATAATTGTGCATTGTACTTCAGCACCCCCTCCCCCCACCCTAACCAAACCCACATTTTTTTGTATTGCTCTGTAGCCTACATGAATTGTGCAATGTGTTTTGCATTTCGTAATTATTGTCATCATACTTAAAAGGTTTCTTCCATCAAGTTTTTCCTCCCCCTGTGAAATTTTTTGATGTTATCTTCAATATGGAATGGTTTATGGTGGCTTTAGTGTAGCATAAGGAAATATGTTTTCTTGAAATTTCATACCTGTTTATGTTTTTATATCATAAAATGATATTACAATCTAAGAGATATGTTCTTCTCCCCATAGTTACAGCAGAGCAAAAGATAGATATGTCAGATATTCTAATCAGCCGCTCAGCCCTGGTCATCATCTTGCTTCAGCTGCTGAAGCCGGTGCTCTTGTAAGAACCCTAGTCTCCACCTTTACATGACTATTCCCTTTTCTTTAGTAAATTTTCTTTCTGATCATAAATGAACGGAGAGTTCATATATGTAATTCCATCTTGGCAAATAGTATTCTGTTTACCATAGACATTAGCGTTAATGTAGGATGGCATCTGTGAATAATAATGTTTATATATGGAGTAAGAAGTATTCCTTAAATAATTTGTCCTACTCAATGTTCTGGCACAAAAGTTGGATGTCTTGTGTTAATTCTTATTTGTCTGAGAAGCACTGTAGGTTCCATAGTTTTAGCACCTCTACAAAAGTCAATGCATTGCATGAGGTTTTGCCTGATAATTTTAGGCTCACTTGATGATGCATTGAGGGCACTCACGGAGGGCGTTGCTCTAAATAGAGCTGAATGGAATATAGCTTACCCCAACTAGATTGCGATTAAGGTTATGTTATTGTTGTTGATGCACTATATGGAAATGGTTTATAACACACTTTTCCCCAAATCAGGTTGTGTTTCCCTGTTTGTTTTGCATTTGGCAGGAACTAAACTGTTCTAGCCCTTAGTTTTGTGACTTGGCTGAACCTTTGCTTGTTTGGCATGGGGACCAAAATCAGGACCAAAATGGTATTAGTTTAAAAAACAACAATAAATTTTCTAATAATTCTACACAAATTCTAATATAAAAAATATTATTTTATTATGGTCTAGGATGTGAAATAAAGTTGATATTTTTATTGAAAATTATTTAGTATGTGAAATAAAATAATATTTTTTTATATTAGAATTTGTGTAGAATTATTAGAAAATTTTATTTATTATTATTATTGTTTTTTAAACTAGTACCATTTTGGTACTGATTTTGGTCCTCGTGCCAAACAAGGTCTTAGGTGTTTATAAATGCATATTTTGAGAAATTTTCTACTTTTCTGTCATCTTTGTTCCTCATGCAATACACTTTCTGTGCTCATATCTCTCATGAGCCAGTGAGGATCTGCAATCTCTTTTCCTTTGCTGATAGGCGATAACCAGAGAGGTAAAGGATCTTCAGCAAGCTTTATGCACTGCATGGAAGTTATTCTTGGCACACTTCTTTTCCATATCAGTCTTACAGATCCCTTATTTTTGGGAATTTGGAAGATTCTTAAACTGTTCTAGTCCAGGCCTTATAGTTTTGGGATTTCACTGTACCTGAACGCTATTCCTGGTGGCATAATTTAAGACTGTTTGCATATTTTATGCTCTTGAGTTCTCATGACCTCTTAAGGACCTTCTTTCTCTCTTCCTTTGCTTGATGACCGAATTGATAAAGAATTTTTACTGCAGTTCATGCACTGCTTGGAAGGCATTATGAGCACTCTTCTTTTCCAAATCCTGGTTTAGAGATTCCTGTAATTTGACATTTGGCAAGAGCTGAAAACTGTTCTAGCCCTTAGGTTTGGGATTTGGCTGAACCTGAAACTGTTCCTGACTGCATAAACTTTTCATTCCCTCTGAGATTCGAACGAGCCTTTGAGCTCTCTTTATATACACATTATTTAGTTGTGAAATGCACGTTTCACTTTTTGGCATTAGTTTTGGTGAGCTCCACCCTATAATTAAATTTGCTTTGTTATAAACTTGACAGGTATGCTTGATAACAAATCCTATATGGCTTGTGAAAACAAGATTGCAGCTTCAAACTCCTTTACATCCAAGCCGTCCATACATTGGCTTCTCTGGTATTTTATTTATTTTTAAAAATATTTTGATTGGTTCATGTTTCAATCATGTCATAATTTTTATAAAGCTGTTTTGAAAAACTATTTTCCACATTTATAATTATGCATGATTGAGCCTTATGATTGTTGCATGATTTTGATTCTTTGCAGTAAAATATCATGTTACCTTACTTTTCAGTTTGATAATATAAAACGTGAGCTAAAAAATGTAGAAGCTTCAACATTCCATCTTCAATATTCGATAAGTAGGTAATCTACACGTTTAACATACTATCATCCTCATTTCTAAACCACCAGCATAACCCAAATCCCAACCCACCCTCTCCTTTTCTAATGTAGAATAGACCTAAGATATCTGTGTTTATGACACATTAATTGATAATGCTCTGTGCAATTTATATAAAAGAAATTTCTGGTTTTATTGTTCTTTGGGTGTTTATTTTATCCACTTAGATTCTACTAGAACAAGCTCAGTAGTTGTTATTTCAACTGTTAATCAACTGCTTAAATCATTGCTTACATGTTCTCTTAGATCAGATGCAGTAAAAACCATTTTAAAGGAGGAAGGATGGAAAGCGCTTTACAAAGGAATTGGTCCAGGGCTTTTGCTTGTAAGTTTGCTGTTTATGGTTATATAATTTTTGACCCCCTTTTTTTCATTTTGAAAATTGTTGCATGTTGTTGAGGGTTTATATGCATGGATAACAATATTGTAAAGTTTTGAGAATGAAGGGACTACCCGGCATGCCAGTTAGTTTGTAGGAAGAATACCAGTTTTCATTATATCGGGCATACATATTTATGTAAAGTTCGGCTGAAACTGCTAAGTATTTTGGTTAGATACGAGCATTTTCTTTAGTTGACATGTTTAAGATGAGTTGAGTAAAGCCAAGTCTTATTCTTGGGGAAGTTTGTAGAGTGAATAAGGTGAGCATATGAATACTAATGGAACATCTAAGTAATTGTACACTTTAGTGACAGTTTCATTTTTAGATCTTAAATTCAAATTTATATTAGGGTTGGTATTGGGTCGAGATTAAGTGAGTTCAGTTAAACTCAAACTTGAAAATTTTCTAATATAGCTTTATTTGAAATCTACCCAAACTTGATTAAGTTCCAATTCGAGTTGACTTGAAATTAATTTAGTTCACATTGATTTCAGTCATTTTCTACTTTGAAAATACAAGGATAATGCTCTATATGAAGATGCATCAAATACAAATAAAGATTTCTAGAACCCCAAAGAAACGGAAGATAGAAAGAAAATTTAATTTAAAACTAAATTTATACAGAAGAAAAGAATCTGAAGACGGAAAGAAAAAAATCAGCGAACTAAAGGCAAAATTCAAGCTTATTGTAGGAGGATGATGGAAAGCAGTTGCTTGAGAAAAAAATACCGCCAAAAAATTGGGAGACAAATTGGCCAAACGGAAGAGTGGAAGAGGCCATGCAAAGTTTCAATTGAATTTAGTTTTTTTGGCATCCATTGCTATTATCTCCACTGCCTGATCTCCATCAAACATCACACAGTAACCTTGAGCAATAGCAAAGTCCAACCATTTCATCAAGCAGTGACAAAATAGAATCATTTGCAGGATGGCAGGTTTCTAGAATGAGAGGGGAAGTAGGGTAAGAAAAGAGTCAAATTCGGAATATGCTAATTGCCTTTATCTCATCCACGGGATTTTATCATACGTCGTCTACCTCAAATCACTTTGGCATCATGAAATCCTATCACATTTCAAAATCATCATAAGAAATGAGAGAGATAAAAGAGAAGGAAAGTAATCCTTCAATGAAGCCATAGAAAAATGTAATTAAACTAAAATAACTCTCTACTTCTATATATTTGAGTTAGCTAGACTTGGGTTTCAAATGAGTTTATTATTACTCAAAATTCTATTTGAAATTCTTTTAAGCTTTTTGACTCAAAAATGACTCGAATTTGCTCAATCAATTCCAAATCGAGCTAAAACTTGATTGATTATGATTATCGCATAACATTACCATCCCTAGTCATTGTATATCACACATTTTGAAAGAAATAGGTGCCCACTAACTGCGGTTTGGATTCTTGTTAGCTAGCTGATTACAATGGAGTTCATGTATAATGTGCATGTTTCGTTTTGTTCTAGTGTTGATTTTGTTTGCTTTAATTCGGAATTCGGTAATAAAAATAAAGTTAACATCCGATGAATCATTAATGTTATATCTATTTTGTAGGATAGGATAAACTGGAATATTGTGTTCTAAGATGAGGATGAATAAATGTTATTGGGTTGTCTTGTTATCTTGTTGATTTTAAAAGTTAAAGGCACCCATCAAATTTGCAGTTTTTTTGCTGCAAGTTAGCAAATAGTAATCAAACTCTACAGGTTTTTGTTATATTATACGTTTGTAGCGCTAAATATCTTTATTCAAACATATTTATTTTCTGTTATTTGTAGATGATAATTTGCTTATTTAAGCCATGGTAGTTATTAAATAGTAAGTGTGTAATTGTTGATTTAATAATTCCTTCTCTCTTCTATTCATTTTTTTCCTCCTCATCCTTAATCTTTGTTGATCTGCTTATTTGCTCACAATAGCTGATTTTTGTGAAATTGAATCAGCTTGAAGTAACTCTAACTGAATTTTTAAAGAAAATGACTGCAGACATGTTTGAAGTATGTAACGTATGTAAAACACATTTTATATCTCCAGTTTATTCTTTTTAACTTTGTTCTTCAAGTTCAGTACAAAAATTGCTATTTAGTTTTGATAATTTGATCTAATTGTTGAACCAATAGCTTATGAGCATAAAAGAGATTTGATAGCACTTTTGCTTCATATTTTAACAAATAAAATTACCTTTAAATAACTTACGTATTATCTTACTCTGCAGCGCTTTATTGAATCTATAGCTGCACAACTGAGACGTTCTGTCTATAGCCCATAGTTAATTCCTTTTTCAGGTTTCTCACGCTGCAATTCAGTTTTGTGCTTATGAAGAACTACGTAAAATTGCAATTAAATTGAAAGGCAGAGGGGAAAGGACAGCAAGCAGAGACCCTGATCGGTTACTGGTACTGTTTTTAACGTTCCCTGCTTCATGTCATATATTGCATTCTGCGGAGATATTGCGTTCTTGAATCATGAGCCCCTCAATGCCAATAAATGGTAATATAGGTATGGTTAAACTGGAGAATAACTTCACCTTTTAAGTCTAAATGGAATTTATAAACATTCAGTTAACTATTATTAAAAAAACAAATTCAGGTAACTAGGATTTAGTAATTTGACTCGCTTAGGTATTATGGAGGCTTGTGATGCTAATTGATATATATCAATGGGGTATCTGAGACAATGAAAAGGATATGGCTGGCATCAATTCAATTTTGATTGAGTTATTCTCAAGCTAGAAATTGAAAATTTCCATTTGAATCATGTTTAATTCAACTTGATTAAAATTTATTCAATTTCAGTTGGCTTTAGTTACAGATCCCTTATTTTTATTTAGATGTGCATTGTACTTTTTAACAAGTGTTAGGCATTATACGTATATTATACCTTAATGTCTTTAGTATATACTCTTCATAGACATTATCTATCTTATATATACCATATAAAAGCATATATGCATGTGCTATGGATATCGAGTCGAGTCAATTCCATGTTTAGCAAGTTGAATTTGATTTAGCAAAAAATCAAGTATATTTCGAATCAAGTTTAAGCAAGCATCAAGCAAGTTGCATAATTCTAGCATTGTCGCCATAATGCCATCCCTAATAGGAAAAAGAGGCACTTTTTAGTGGGGACACCGACATATTAGATTGTCAATTCATTCAGTTAAAATTGTGATTTGCTCTTGTTTGATACCCAAAACCACCACTCACCCCTAGTTTTACCCATTTCTGAGGAACACCCCTTTTTATGCCACCTCAGCAATACTCTCTTTGTCTCTCTCTCTCTCTCTCTTTGTTTCTCCATGCCACCTCAACAATACTCTATCTTTTTTCTTTCTCTGCAATTTTTAATTTATTTAAGGCCTCTTGCTCTCCTTTTTAATAATCATATTTAATACACTTAGGGGGTGTTTGGTTCAATGTATCTTGATGTTATGTTATCTAGAGAAAACAATTGTTTGGTTTAATGACATTTACAAATAATCTTCTATTAGATTATAAAATTATTATTCAAAAAATGACATCTAGATGTTATAACATTTAAATTACATAACATAACACCAAGATAACAATGAACCAAACGCTCCCTTAATCATAATCCCATCATCATTGATTAGCAAAGTGCAAATACCAATAAAATAATTAACTTTGATGTTTGTAGTTATCCCAACTTTAAAACGCAAGTAAAATAATATTTTGTTTAAATTTTGTTGGATATTTATTTGTTTTATTTAATTATTGGTAAAGTTTGTTCATAACTTTTAATGCATGCATCATTTCTATGATTATAAATGCTTATAAAGAATACATTTGTATTAGAAAATAATGAAAATTAATTATCCCAAGATAGAACAATCTTGCTTATTAAAAAAGTGCTAAATTACAAATAGGATTCCTAAATTTAAAGTAACTTAATAAAATGACCCATATTCGTTAAATCCATAAAAAAGGTTTATGTAGTTTTTTTGAAAAGAACACAAGGCCCCTTTATCGGGTCCATCATTAATAATTTATAAATTCAATAAAATTCATTGTGAAGAACTGTCATTTTTGTTTGCTCTCTCTGCATGTCCGAAACAAAACATTTATTGTGGAAAATGTTAGAAAGGAACTTTTAAAGAATAAAAGAAAAATACGTGACTTTGGTAACCTCTTAGAAACATATAAGGACCTTTTTAAAAACTTATATATAATGTGGATCATTTTTTAGTCACCTTAAACTATTAGACATTATAAATTTACCTTTCAAAAATAAATAAAAAATGTTACTTCACCTACTGATTAGGCTAATTGAAGATTTTCAAATATGTTGGTCAGTTTTATTTAATAGAAAATATTTAAATTTTTTTGAAAAGGAGAATATTCAAATTTTTGAATGAATTTTATCAAAATGTTGAGATCTTTTTTTTTGGATTGTTTGGTATTTTTATTTCGGCAATTATTTTAGTAGGCTTATTGGCATTGAAAAAAATAGGAGTAACATTCTAAAAATAGAAAACCTAAAATAATGAGATTCTCATCTTATTCCATCAATTCTGTTTATCTAAATTTTTATTTACTATCGAAATTGAGATTTTAAAAGATAAAATTTGCGAGATTTTAATATTTTATTTATCATAGAATTTTATTTTAGAAAATAATTATGTTAAATGATAACAGTTTGCTTATTTTCATTAGTAAGAATCTCACATTTTGAGATAAGCGAGATCTTGTTATTTGATAGAGTACAATGGAAATAAAGGATTCATGTAGCTAACCCCACTTAGTTGTTGTTGTTATTGATAACAATTTGCTTATTTATTATTGATAAAATTAATTTTAGATGCCATATGTACTTTGTCTCGCATCAGAAAGACCGGATCCCAAGATGTATGTAGACTGGGTACTTTTGACGGTATGCTATGAGTGATTGGAGGGAAGTCATGTACTAAGGTTTGCTAAGATGAAATTTAGCATTTCAGTTAGTCTCTTCATTAGCGACATCAAAGGTAAGTCTGCACCAGTGGTGTATAATAAATCTGATTAAATACTAGGACAAGTTTAAAGATGATTATGAGAGATAAGTAAGTTACCACAGTCAATTCAAGATATGTAAAGTCCTCAAGTGCATTACTAGATTCAATGAGTAACCCATGTGGCATGACACTTAGAGCCTACTGTGATCATTTCTAAATTTAGAGCCAACCTGATGAGAGGACATACAGTATTCTGTATCTGCATCGAGTTACTTTGCTTAAGGAGACCTATTAGATGGCCCAAGACTAATGAGCTATCCGACTTCTGTTGCATGGGATAGCTTAACCATTGTTAGGCTTACATTTATCAAAGCAAGGTCAACCATTGCCCATGTTTCTGCCAACCGTCCCTCTTTTTTGAGGGGAGAATAATGTTAAGTTTATTACTCTTTTCTAATATATTCATTTTTATACTGATATCTTTGCAGAATTCTTTTGATTATGCCACTCTCGGGGGAGCTTCCAAAATCACTGCCATTTTGCTCACATACCCATATCAGGCAAATATATTTTCTTTCGTAATTATTATTTTGATGATCAGATCGACTTGATGGTGACTTTCGA
Source organism: Apostasia shenzhenica (assembly GCA_002786265.1). Taxonomy (NCBI): domain Eukaryota; kingdom Viridiplantae; phylum Streptophyta; class Magnoliopsida; order Asparagales; family Orchidaceae; genus Apostasia; species Apostasia shenzhenica. The sequence goes on along the minus strand of KZ451930.1, from coordinate 916,532 downwards.
TTATTATCATCTCAGGTTATTCGAGCCCGCATACAAGTAAGACTCGTTCTCCATTTTCATTTGAATTAACTACAAAAATGCTTATTGAAACGTCTAATTTTATCTCATTATTATTTTGAAGTAATATTTTATAGTTAAAGTTTCTTAAAAGATCAAGCTGCCATTATACGCCAAAAAATTGTATACTTTTTGACTAATATGATTTCAAAATGATCATCTTTTGTCCAAATAAGTACAAATATGACTTACATATTTATTATCAGTTATTTATGGAATATTTAGGTATATTTATGAATAAATATGTACTTGAGATATAAAGCACGAGTATGATATGTTGATACAACAATACATATATGGCACGATACAGATACGAAGATATGACAACTTAAAAAAAGTGGGATATAGATACGTCGAGATACGACAATTATATATATTTATATATTGTGTTGTATTGATATATTTCAGGTATAGCTCATATAATATAAACTTGAATGACTTATGAAGAATTTCAAAAATATCTTTTAAATTTTTTTGAAATTATTATATTTTTATATTCTTAAATATTCTTGATGCTATTAAAAGTAATGTTATAGTGAAAATATTCTTCAACAATTATTAATTTCAAAAATTTTAAATTCAGAATAGTATTATTTAATTAATTCTTAATCTATTACAAAATATTTAGATGAGATGATATTTTAAATATATATCAGTAGGTTGAGCTCAATTTCAATTTAAATTGAACTCAAATCAATTAATTCAATACAAATATGCTTTTCAAAAAATATAAACAAGATACAATTGATAAATAATATAAGTACTGTAACTTGAATTTAAATATATTTATTAATCAAAATAGATACATATCATCTTCTCTTCGAGTCTCTAACTCATTGAATAGACATGTAAAAGTAAAAATACCAAAGTCCTATTCTGCCCTAACAAACTCGATTAATGTAGAAGAAAAGCACAATCAATATTTAATGGAATTAACGACAAAGTGTCAGCTAAGGTAGAAAAAATAATGGCATTATTAGTGTATATGAGACCGTGCAAAATGGTCAGCTAAAATGAAGGATGTAGCATATTCCAAATTCCAAATATTTTTCTCCTGCCATCCCTTCAACACGCATGGATTTTTCTGCAATTCAATCATATGAAGTTGGTGTGTAGCTCTATCATTATTAACCATCAAGTCTAAGTATTGATTGTTTCATCGCAAAAGTTGAATCGAGTAATTCATTTTTTTGAATTAGTAGCATCTAGAAGTATCAAATAAGTATTAGATAAGTGTCAAATTTTTAAAAAATAAATAAAAATTGATACGTCACATGGCATGTCGTTTACGTATCGATGGAGTATCTGAGAGTATCGGTATCTAGGGCTATTACTGATCCAATTTCGAGCATAGCCAATACCGGCTCGAAATTGGATCGATCACATTTCGATCGACTCAAGCTCGATTGGGTTCGACTTCAAGCCGGCTCAAGTCGATTCCAATTGACTTCGAGCCGATTTCAATTCATTTTCGAGTCGGCTTGAAAATGAATCAAATCTCAATTTTTTTTGAGCCGATCTCAACTCGATTCGGCTCGAGATAGGCTCAGTTTATAATATACATATATATTATATTTAGTATATATTATATGCATATATTATATATGTATTTTAATTCGAGCCGATTTCGAGCTGGATCGAGCCGAGCCTACTCCGGTTCAAAATCGGCTTGAAATTATTACCGACCCGAACTTTTGGCTTGTTAGTCGGCTCATTTAGATCGACTCGATTTCGATTTGATCTAAAATTGATTTAATTTTCGATCAGTTTTCGTTCTTCGATCCATATTAACACCCTTATCGGTATCTGATACAGATACGATATAGATATGCTAGTGCTCATGAAGTATCAGTGTTTTATAGCATTTAAATTAGCTCCAAAAATTTTCAAGTATAATAATTCATATTAGTTGTTATTATGAAAATTTTTCTTTTCTATCTTGCCATCAGTTGTACTGATGACTGAGTGGTTCTCTTGCAGCAAAGACCTACTAGCAGTGGAATGCCCAAATATATGGACAGTTGGCATGTAGTAACAGAAACTGCAAGGTAGTTGATTTTTTACTTTTTTTATCTCAATTTTCTACAATTTTGTGTTACCTTTGAAAAATATATTCTTCTATAGTTGGCTTGACTTTTTTAGGTCTTTGATTTTACTTCTCAGTATAAGTTATCATAAGTATTTTTTGGAAGCATATGTTGTAAATTTTTTGAAAGGGATTTTACTTTTTTGTTTTTTTATTTTTTTTATTTTTTACTCCTAGATACTACAATTTCCTCAGCTTACTTGAAAATTGTGATAGTTTTGTGGTTCGAATTTAATACCCACTAGATCACCCATGCTAGTTCTTTTTCCACCAAACTAGGAGAACACATATGATGTAGTTTAATGATATATAAATTTCTTTGCAGCCAAATGCTGTATTTTGTGGAATATGTTATGTTTTTATTTTATTATTTATTATTTATTAGTTAAAGTGATTTATGGCTTATATCAGAGTTCAATTTTGATCTAGTCATGCTCAACTTGAAATTGAATTTTTCCGAGTTCAAAATGGCTCCTAATTGGTGTTGTTTTTAATTCTGGAAGGACTGGCTCGAAATTATCAATTCTAAAATAATCTAGAGCCAACTTGACATTGATTCCATGATCTTTGATAGCTAGGAATAAGAAATCCATGCAGCATTTCTAAGGGAAAAAAAATTAGGAAAGAGGGAGTTGGTGAGAATAATGGTAATTGGTCCACGAGTTTTATGTAGAGTGTTTGAATTTATTAAATGGGCATTTGCTCTAACGTCATAATTTCATTTGAAGAAATTAATTATATTGTGTAATGACATATTTAGATTACATTATAAAAATTTACAAAACTATCATCTAAGTTAACACGTAGATCTCACCATCCGCACTGTTGTAGTTTTCACATGACAGTGATGTTGTAGATTTATCCTTGCAATGCTAAGGATAAATCTAAAAGTTGTCGGGAACCAAGTCCTGGATGAGAACTCGGAGAGTTGCGTTAAGCAATCGATAGCCGGTGTAAAATTAGTCAAATCAAAGTGATTTCAAGTGACGACATTAGCTTAGGATTCAACTCAACAATTTCTATCTGATTTCACAGCGATTCGAGTTTCAAGCAGACCTCTGGAGTTTAGTTAACTCCATAAATTTTGCTTCTGATACTAATCGGCATCGATTCAATCCATGAATTTTGCAGGTTCGAAGGTATACGAGGGTTTTATAGGGGCATCACATCCAACCTACTGAAGAACGTCCCAGCTGCTTCAATTACATTTGTGGTGTACGAGAATATCCTCAAACTCTTTAAAGCAGCGCAGAGTAAGAAAGAGAAATAAGATTGGAATTAATATTGTGTATGCACGGCATGCTATTAAAATTATATTTTAAATATTTTTCTCATGTGACACGTGTATTCCTCACCTTTATAAAATTTCCTCATTCGTTGAGAAGTAAATTAAGAAAATGTGTTCTTTCAAAAAAAAAAAAAAATACAGAAAAAGAGGTATACATGTATCACATGAGAAATACATATATAAGGGTTACACAATATTTTGCCTTAACATTAATTGCATGTTATATTTTTAATATTTTGTTTTTTTTTTATTATTATTATTTATGTTCAAGTAGCATTCATTACATATATTTGGGATATTTTATTCTATGAGCCATTCATTAAATAGAGCTCAACCTCAGGATTAGGATGAATATTATTTCATGTGACTGAAATTTTCTTTATTTTGGAACCTTATACGTTTACTGTATTATTATGATGTTATTTTAATATTATATTATATTTTTAAAAATAATTATTTAATTTGATATCATGTAAATAATTTTATAAAAACTTATAGCATTATTTAAAAAAAAGATATTTAGATATTAAGATATTTAATTAATATTATTTAATATTAAAATAGTATTAAATTAAATGCTATTTTGGTTATGTCTGTCATGTTAAAGAATTAAATTTGGTGTGATGTGAATTTTTGATTGATTAATAACTTGCAATTTCCATGATAACATTGCAATCTTTTGTACCAATAAGTTACATTCTATCCGATCAAAAAAAAAAAAGCTACATGCTACTAAAACATTCTATTAGTGTAAATTGTATTCGGAATTTTGAGTTTGGAAGGTTATATTGTAAATTGGTTTTAATTTTTTAAAATATAAAATATAATTTTTTTCAATATTTTTATGTTAAAAATTTTAAAACTAAAAATATAAATATAAAATTTCAAAATTATATTTTAAAAAAAGTTAAAAGATTAATAATAGAAAGTATTTTTATAATATAATTTTAAAAAAACAATAATTATGCTTAATTAGGATTATGTCAGTGCTTTTATAATTTTATGAGTTTAAATTGAAGCTTTTTAAAAATTAATTATTTTGAAATATTCTTTAATTTTATTTATATAATTTAGCTTATCGACCTTTAGATTCAGTCCTATATTTCTAGTTTAGCTTTTCTTTTTTTTTTCTGTAACTTTGCAACCTTTTCATCATTCTTATTTTACTAACACCTATTGCAAGTGATTTATATGAACTTATGATCCCATATAATCAAACTGACATAATCATCAAGTTTTTTTTGGGTCTCCATGATAATTTTCTCATCTATAAACTTTTATAGCACTCTATTTGACCCAATCAGCTTTGTTTGCCATGTCCTCACTCATATCTCCACTTATTTGGATGATATTAAAGATACTAAAAACTATCACAACTCACCTTTTTTATCAACATATAATTGATTGAAAATTATTAGTTTCAATTATACTAAAATTTTAGAAACAGATTAGCAGCTGATTAACAAGAACAAAGCATCCACAACTCAAAATAGGCATAAGCTAGCAGTTCATTAACTACACAGAATCACAACCATGGTATGTGAAAAGTGGAAACAAAGCGCAGTGATTTAGTCCCTCTCCTCTAGCTGAGGAGAAGACATTTTCAAAGTAACAAGATACAGGGTTATAAGGGACTCACGGGTTAGTAGTTTTTTCCTGCACTGTTACATTCTCATTGCAGTCGGAATCTAGAACGGCCTTGATCCCTTCTTGACCTCGACCTTTCGCTTGGGATAATGGAGTAACATTCTTGATTTCCAGCGATTTTCGGGCGTCTCTGGCGCTATCCAAGCTGCGTCGGTTAACGTTGGCGTTAGGCTTGCTGGTACAGCCGACGGGGGAGGGATTGGACGCATCGTTGCAGCTCTTTCTTCGATTGAACTTTGTTGATTTTGCACGAGTTGGGGGCACCTGGTTATGATCAGAGAATCGATCGGAAAAGTATGTGCTGGCGAAGTGAATCCAAATGCAACAAAATAGATTTCTTGCAAGGAATCAATCAATGAGGGAAACACCAATGAAAACATCAGTGGATAGTTCAAACTGTGAAATCCATGGGATAATGAACCGCTCTATAGATTAAAAGCAATTAGTTCAATGCAATCTAGATGTTTGTGTTATTTAAATATTAATATTGTCTAGATGATAATACTATTAACTTTACTTTTTTTATCCCAAGAACAACTCATCTCCACCAACCCCAGCATCTTCTTCTTTCCCTTAAAAAATTAATCCAATCTCAACCTTCTCCGCCCTACATCTCTCTCATCAAACATAACAATTCAGTTCTCCAGATATCATGACATAACACTATAATAACATTGAACTAAACTCTCATAAAAGAAGCCTATAATTAACTTTTGAAATATTGGTAAATGAATGTTCTAAAAAAATGTTCCTATCCAGCATGCAAGCGGGCTGCAATTTTGTACAACCAAGCTAGGGTAGAAATAAACTGAAGAAACAGCTGCAAGAATTAATGCAATCTCAAGAAAAGAGTATGCAAACTAAAGCTGCTACACTGATACAGTAGAGCACCTGCCAGGCAACATTAACTACCATGACAGTTTTCAAAGGCATGGTTTATGACATGAAATAATCTAGCAAGCCACAGCGAAGGATTCCATGTCATATATTGTCTCAACTTTGTAAATCAGTCTTTACTTCTCTACTATTAAATGCATTAAGCAGGTACCCTAATTTTCTAATCATTTCAAATTAATCTCTCCAATAAAGAGAGGTGATTTTAACAATCCTAGACTCTAAATTCTATATCCCAACACTAAATCATAAGAGTTGTTTGTTTGTAGTATAACCATTGAGGTTAAAAATAATATTTGATGTGATGTTTTTTTTATTTTGAGATTTGTGAAAGATTTGAAATAAAATTAATTTTATTTGAAAATATAAGTAAGATGTGAAATAAAATTAGTATTTTTATTTTAAAGTTTGTATAGAATGTGAATAAAATTAATTTTAATATTGGAGTTTGTGTAGGATTAGAAATATTAATAGTTTAATGAAAAAATTTGTGTATGATGTAATTTATAAAGTTAATTTTAACCCCAAGTTAAAATTAGCCTTGCAAAAATACTAAATTATAATAAAAAAACCTTAAACCTTAATTACAAAAACCTAAATCGTAACCCTAAACCTTAGTTATAAACCATAAACCATAAATTCAAAACCCTATAAAAAGCTTGATTAGGTTTATTTAACTTTATTTGAGTTAACAGTTATTAAAAATCTACAACTTCCTTTATTGGAGAGACAAATTTGAAATGATTAGAAGTTTTTTTTTTGGTCTGATATATTCAAGAAGTAAATATGATCTATAGAATGATTTATGAGGTTGATATGATATTATCCCAATAACAGCATAGTACAACTGACAAGAATAGTTATCATCCAAATGTTAAAATTTGGGAGAGACGAGAGCCATTAGAAGGCATGATCATATATATGCCCACAAAAATTCGAGATTTGGAGAAACACAAATGTTATTTGTATTAAAAGTTAGCAACAAGATGTACAGACAATCAGAGACTAATTAAATGAAACTCAGAATTTGACACAAAAGTGGGTACAAGCCATTACCTTCTTAAGTTCTGTCTTAGGAGGTGGGCCTTCTTGATAGAAGCTTGGCATTGGTGTAGCTTTGAATTTCATGCTCCTCCGAAGTTGTTTCAAAGCTGCGTCCTCTTCCTCCTAAAAAAAAAAAACAAAAGTCCATGTAAAAAAGAGTGAAGTATGCACTAATCAACCTCATAGCAGTAAGGACAGCAAGCATGAGTTCAAATAATAAGCTGCTGATGTGAGAAAACCGCCAGCTGCCTTCTAGAACCATCAATTAGAAAATTATGTCCATGTCCTCAGTGTTACAATATAAAGTCTGTTTCCTTAAAGGCAATCATATCTCGCAATTGCTGAAAAGTGGTGTGCACTTGAAGAACTCAAGGCGATTACATGCAAAGCACACGAGATTGGAAGGTTCTAGATTGAAGGTGACTCCATGGAGGTACTCCAATGGTTAAAGCAAGGGTTAAGGCAACGGCAATACAACATCCCAAAAGGGAATAGAAGAGAGCAAGGTGAAGAGAGCTCAGGTAGCTCACCACAAAGTGTTAAGGATACTTTCCCAAACCAACACTCCAGTAAGCCTGAAGGAGAACAAAACCAACCACTAGAGACTACTGAGCCACAAATGGAAGAAACAAGGCAACAACTCGAGCAACAACCAAACAACTTTAGAATGCAAGATGCAATGCTAAAGGATATAGTTGATCATCTTATTGTTTTTCGTAAATGCAACCTTATAAATACACCAAATTGCATGAAAGTTGTCATTGATTACCTAGCAAATAGGGCTAAAGATTCTAACTTTCTTTGGGTGAGGGGAATGTCCCTCCCATCGATTTTTGCAATCTCCTACAAGGAGATGTTACTTGATATACTCTTATAGTACCTTTTAACTTTAATTCAAAGGTCTAAACCACATTTCAAGACAAAAAAGGCAATCATGTCCTATCTGTTTGGCTACAGAGCAAAGAATGATGATCCCTGCTCAATAGCTCCAAAACTTACTAATGGTTTTCACTGAAGCATCACTAGAGAAGGCTTTGCAAACGTTACTCTAAAAATTTTTTAAATGACCACACTGGCTGGCCTCGTCTACATGGAGAAATTGGACATATGCAGAAACTTTCTAAACCTATTTTCAAGAAACTTTCTAAACTTGTTACATTTTCACTTCTTACATAGTGGACAACGACCTACTGAATATCTGAATTGGGTATTTCATATATTGTAAAAGAACAAAGTATCGTCCTTAACTTTTTGTGTTTTTTACTTTTTGCTTCTATTCTGCTAAAAAAGGAGTCACCTTTTCCAACAAAAGAGCTAGGCTTGCATTCGTTGTTGGTTTCATTCGCCAATAGAAGCAATGGGAAGGTAGTATAATTGCGCTTCAAAAAAGAAAAAAACTTTGAAAGCGTCTTTCTATTGCTTGGACGAGTTTTTATTAGCATTGGTTATAAGCACTCTGTCTCTGATATGTAACTTTAGCTTGCACAATAACTATGGCTTTATTTCTAGACCTTTCTGTTTGTAGTGTCAATCAGTTTTGCTCAACTACTTGATGATTGTTGAAGCTTTGACAAGTAAGAGCATTGGAAAGGTAGCATAAATACACTAAAAATGCTAATGGAGAGGCTTGGTCTATCAAATAAGGCTCACTCAAGTCACTACACTCTATCAACAGTGGACATCAACCAAAGATGCCAAATGAAGTTCGCCATAATGAAGTCAAATGTGAAACAACATTGCTAGAGATATGCCAAGTGTTATCAGGATCACCATACCTTCACAACTGACAAAGTTGTCCATTATCACCACAATCAATGTATTGATTCATAAAGGATGAGAGGAAATACTTAGTTTGCCACAATTTCAATCCCAAAAATCTGGCACTTTTGGCAGCTAGTCATGTGAATTGAGCAACTCATGCAATCTCATAGTGTTTCCTCGCAGGGCTCGTGTATAGTGTCCTGAGAAGATGGAAGGGTATTTGGACATCTTCTAGGATTGGCCACGAAAAAGGAACTCAAGCTCCACCAATCAAGCAATGGCACTTGGACATGTTCTAGGAAGTACGATGAGAAAAAATCCGGCTCATACAAGACATGCACGTCCAAATGTAGGCATGTACCGAAACTCAGTGGAAGCATGTCGACGAGTTAATAGACAATTGGGTGATTAAACCCAGCAATTTTCCCTGTGGAAGTATCATCATCATGGTCCTGACAAAGGACAATTTGACAAATGTGTGTTGACTATCAAGCACTTAATAAGAGAACAATCAAGAACAAATACCCTTGTTGAGGATCAAAGATCTCTTGAACTGGCTGAAGGATGCCCATGTGTTCACTAAACTAGATCTAAAATCAGGCTACCACCAAGTCCAAATTTGGAAGGGTGAAACGTCAAAGGCAATATTAAAATTAAAGCAAGGGCATTGAAATGATTGTTGGTGACGTTCTACCTCTGCAATGAGCTAGCAATGCTCATGCACTTGCTAAGTGACATCATGTGCCTGTTGAATGACATCGTGTGCCTCTTAATTGACAAGTTTATCATGGTCTAACTCAATGACATCCTCATATACAATCCAACGAAAAGCACACATTGAACACCTTCAAAATGTCTTCAACCTCATTCGAAAACATCGCCTTCTATCGAATGAGAAGTTTGGAGTTTGAAAGAAGTCCCTCCTCTATCTAGGTAGAAGTTAGGAAAGAAAAGATGTAGATCGAATCTAAGAAGACAAGGACCATCGATGGCCAAGATCGAAAGAATGACACAGAGGCAGTTAGCTTTCTTGGTGCATGCGAATATACCTGAAAAATTATCAGAAACTCTTACCAAACCCAATCGTTCATTTAGATGGAATGAAAAGCACAAGGCAACATTCTTTTAATTGAAGAATAGATTTGCGAGGCTCCAATGCTAAGCCTTGCAGAATCTGCTATGCTAGCTCAAGCTAGAGATGGACACATAAAACCACATAATTGATGCAGTAGTTACGAAGGAAGTATGATCCATTGCATATTTCTAGTTGCTAAGCCTTATATTGTTGGTTTCCACTTCAAATGACAAGTTGGATGTTCCTCCATGGATTAAAAATTGTGCATAACTTGATTCATTAGCTGAAGTGAAGGAGATGCTTGTTGATGAATATCTATGATATATATATATATATATACATATATTTTGTCTATGAATATCTATGATATTGGTACTGAAGCAATTCGCTTGTGATCTGCACTCTTAGGATGTTTCATCAACTCAAACTGAAAGGCAAAATCTGCTAAAATATATTATTAATTTGTTTTAATGTTCAGTTATAGATGTAAGATATTATATTGCTTGGTTAGCTTGTACTTAGTATTTTCTATAAAACATTACTATTATATGCATGTCCTGTGTTGTAGAGCTCTCTACCGCTACTATGATGTGCAACACAACTATTTATATTAAAAAACTGTTCAGTAAAATAACTGTGCTTTGCAACACGATTACAATATTGCAGCTTTCTACCAAAGCTTGGGAGATAAAGCTTTCTTACATATCAATTGTCATAGAAAGCTTCTGTAGAGAAAGCTGTCCGATACAAGGCCTTGGACTCAGTCTGGAATGCTAATATGAGAAATGTTTAAACAGTAGATAATATAGGACTTGATGAATTTCCCCAACATTTGATAGGTTCTGTCTTCCATTAACCGAGAAAGTTCAGTTAATAACATTGGATGCATGGCTTAATGTAGGGAATGCACATCGAGATCCGTATCATGATGATTGTAATTCAGATGGTTTAAATTTCTTTGTACATAATTTGAAGTTCGGAACCGCTCTGTTAATTTATTACCAAACACCAATTGGAACCAAACTCGAATTGAATTTTTCGAGTCACTTCTGGTTCTAGTCTAATGAAACTTGATTTGGTTTCATTCCAAAAATTGTAGGATTGACCATAGTTGGTTTGGGTCTAAGTGTTACGTAGAATTGACTCGAATTGAATCAAGTTGCACCTCCACTTCATATAATAAGACATTATTTTGCCTTCGTTTGACACAACTTTCATTATGGCCTCTAAGACGATTGGTGGTCGAAATAGCACACCTGCTGGCTCCCCAGAAAAAAATGGCTATCATTTTTAGCTTTAAGGTGTCAAACATTATCATCATCTTGTGTAACATGACATCATCATAGTTCTCCAAATTATTTATAACATGTCAAAACTTTCAACAATCCAGTGTGCTGATACATCGTTGTGGTTCTGAGCATGCTTCAGAACCTGCCTAAAGGACTAGCATTTTACCCCAATCCTCAACCCGTGTATGCTTATAAATATTCTCAAACGATTCAAAAAGTATTTCGGGTCCAATAACAATAATTAAGTGATCTCGTCATATCAACAGGCACACACAAAGATGCGTGTAAGATAACAATTTCAGATAAGACTACTACTTTAAGGTAAAAAAATGAAATGAAATAAAATTTAGCTAAAACTAAACGAGGTAATAGTCAATCTGTAAGTCAAATAAAATGTACCCTTTTCTGGCTTCATACTCATTCCTCTCAGCTGCAAGAGCTTGATGTTTCATTTCTAACATTGAATAAAACTGAAATGATAGGGAAAAAGGTTGCTTGAGAATTTCTAAAGTTTAAATCAATCTTAATACCTACATTGTGATAATGATTACTAATACCTCTTTTCGTTTCTCAGCTCGCTCACTACATCTGAATGTGGGTGCAGAAGCAACTGTTGTCCTATTTTTGAATGCTCTTGATGAAGAGAGAGATATATCTATTGTTCAGGAAATCATGACATTCTTTACAAAAAGAATTAGCAAAATAAAAGTTGGAAGTAAAAAAGAAATAGCGAAGGATATGATGAAGCAATAGAGCAAGCATCCTCTTCAACATTATGCTTTGTATTTTCAGGTTGAAGAGGACATCTAGTGTTAACCTAATAAATGTAGCACTTTAGATTAATATACTTTTTTTTCAGCTAATCCAAAATATTAGAAAACATAATATACAAGCCAAATAGAATTAAAACACAGCAGTATAGCATGAACTTACAAGAACAATGTTTATAAGCACTGATACATATAAGTTTGCAAGGTTTAAAGTCAATTAGGTTAACTTAAAGCTGACAAGTCATATCATACACAAATCTCGAGATTAAAGGTTAAATTATATTTCATATTATACATATATTTCAAAATAAAAAATTTATTTTATTTCACATTCTAAATCTATATAAAAATAATAACTAACTTATTTCACATCCTACAACTATCACGTTATTTTACATCATACAGTTATCTCAAGATAATAGCTACTTTATTTTATATAATACACAACTTTCAAAACAAATATTACCACATATAATTAACTTGGTTAAAGCTAACACAGTTAAACAAATGCACCTTCAGAGCATAAATAGGTAAGTAATTCACACATACATGACCTATTTTTCACTTGCTAGTAGTAGCTCAAATGTGAGAGAGAGGAAAAAAAGAAGAAAGGGGGGGTAAATGCATTTGGACTCCTGAAGTAAACCCTCGATTCCATATAAGTCTACAAAAATGAAAACCTACTATCTAGGCCCCTCCTGCTCAAAAGGTTTTCCACATGGGTCCATTTTTAAGGATTCCGTTAAGTTTGACAATTAAATTGCTTTTTTTTAAAATTAGAAAAATTATGTATAAACATCGAAAATTACTATTATAAGCTAGGACATAGGGAAGAAGAAAATTTTGAGGTTATAATAATAATTGGAAATATTTAAACATATTTTAATGCTTAAATGAATATATTTTTTTATTTTTTAAAGTAACAATTTAACAATCTAATTTAACGGAATCTGTAAAAAATGACTAATGTGAAAAACTTTTTTTTTGCGCAAGGAACCCGATGACATGTCTTCATTTTCGTGAATTGCATGAAATCAAAGGTCTACTTTAGAGGGCAAATAAAATTACTCAAAAAAAACTCAAACAGTGCGTTCTTACATGAAATAAGTTGTGTTCTTTTCTAATGTGGGCATACATTTCACATAGACAAAGTACAGTTAATGAACAAAACAAAGGAACATCACAGAACAAAAAAATCTGAAATAGGAAAGATACTATAAAAACCTGATTCTTCAGAAAATTAGGTGACACCATGTCCTTCATGATTGCATGCTTCTTATGATCGCTAGAACAAGCATGTTTATCAGTAGCAAGATCAAAGTGTTGGTGGACAGTGTACTTGAATTGTAAGCTACCATGATTACAATCTTTCGAAGTCAAATGTAATGAAGGATCTGAACTTCTATCATTTACTGACAATGCTGGATTGTTTGTACCTTTCTCAGGCTCATAAGTATGCAAATCAACATTTTCTACATTCAGGAATACATGTTCTTGGACAAAACTATTATGTGGAAACATAGAGGCCCCAATAGAAGAGGCCATACTGCCATCCTTTGCTTCATGCTCTAATTTTACAATTCTAACATAAGCGCTCTGATCAGGGCTGCCATCCCTGGCCTCATTAAATATAGAATTTTTGGATGATTTCGACACTTTATCATTTGCCGGCTTGATATTACCATTGCTAGAGCGCACACCAACATTATCTGACTCTCCATATGAAGGCATGCTTATACTTCTTGCCAATCAACCTTAAAAAGATTGCTTACATGTTAGCTAGAAGAAATATTCCCATATGAATGTCAGTAAATTTGAGAAATTGTTCTACAAAAATACATTTGAAAGCTGCCAAAATACTTTTCATGTCAAGTTAACCATTCCCAACAACCTTTATGTGAACTAGATAAAAACTAATCCCCTTGCATTTCAACTACCATTTCATGTTAATGGATTCAATAATAACTGTGGCATATACTTTAAGTTCTTTTAACTTGCAGAGAATTAGAATAAGTTAGAAGACATAGGTCATAGAATTACTAACTCATATCAATTCCAAGCGCTAAAATATAAATTTATTCTAGGGTCATAACCTAGAAGATTAAGCTTTCAGTTGATAACCAAAGATTTAACATGTTATCATAGTGAAAGGTCCCCAGTTCAAATCCCAGTGACCACTATTTATCTATAGTATAAGATCTAAATAAAAGGTACCTATGCTGAAATCTACACAACAAAACAAATAATTTTGCACATGAGGGGCATGTTAGAATATAAAATTATTCTTGGGTTATAACTTATAAGATTAAGCTTTTAGGTCAATTGGTAACAAGAGATTTAACACAGGATGTTGGCAAATAGTAATAAAATCATAAGGTAACATTTAATGGTCAATCATAGGCAAAAACAACATGCACGAAACTCCTAAACAGTTCATTTGATAAACCATCAATGTCAAATGAATCCTGGTTCAACCAAACTAGGGATAAACCTTACAAATTAATTTGTCAAATGCTACAGCTTAAAAAAAATCAGACTTTTGCGTACGAAAAATCTTTCAAACAACAAAGCTTCAGAGAGGCACAAAGAATTACTTGCTGGAAATAAATATCCATGATACAATCACCAAAAAAAAGACATGAACGTAATCTTATGCATGAAAACAAACGTGAACCAAAAGTCCTAAAGTTCCAGATTACTAGAGATTCATAAAAAATAGTTTTATCGGCCCTGTCAAAGGCTGATGTTGTTCTTCTGACCGATTCTCGATGTATCCCTTCATTCTTGTGATGATTTAACCAGCAGGTTAATGTCAACCTCAAAAATGCACAAGTAAATCTACCGCGGTAAAACTCAAAGAATGCAACGCTTCGGTGATATACAACAAAGATTGCGCTGTGCTTGACAACAAAATTAAAGCAATTTATAAGCTCAACTACAGCGAAGTGAAGCAAAGCTCATATACGGTCAACAACTTAATCAACGCAGAACAGCCAAGCGGAGACTGGAATCCGCATTCAACACCCAGATCACCGTCTCCATGCCACTAATAACCGCATTCCAGTGTGAAGAAACCCAACGATCCTCTAACAAGAAGAGACAAAAAAAAAAGATCGGAAGGATGGCGAAAATTCCGGCGTCTTCTTACCCGCTTTTACTGCCTTGGATTACAGAAGAGCTCGATTTCCTGCGACGAACTCGGACCGGAACCAGAATTCTAGGTTTCCTCGGACTTCAACCCCAAGACATCGGCTCTATCTCCATCTCCTCCGCCTCCGCCGCCGCCGCCGCAGCCGCCGCCGCGCTTGCTCTGCCCTGGGTTCGTTACAGGTATGGCGCGTTTTTTAAAATGGAGCGGGTAAAGGAAACCCTAGCTTGAATAAAAAAATTAAAAAAATATTATATTATTTATATTATTAAAAAAATATAACTTAAGAGAAAAAAAATCATTAAGGCAAAGTACAGCTTCTGGCAGGCTTTTAGGCCGAATAATGAGTAATGAGAGGGGCACAAAAATAAATTATTTTATATCGAAATGTGAGGAAGATCCTGAATTGTATAAGTAGATAATATGATCTCAAATGATAAAAACGTCTTTTGAGGCAAAATCGTGAGGTTAATAATGAAAAACTTTAAAGTTGAGCGTGCTTGGGCTGAAATAGTACTGAGATGGGTGATCTTCTAGAAAGTACTCAAGTCACGCAATTTAAAAATAACAACAATAATAATAAATAACAATAACAACAACCAAGCCTTAATCCCAATAGGTGGGGTCGGCTACATGAATCCTTTGTTTTCATTGCGCTCTATCAGTTACCAAATTCTTATTTAAGTTTAAGTAATTAAGATCACTTCTTATAGTTTCTTGTCATGTCTTCTTTGGTCTCTCTCTTCCTCTTTGTACATGGGCAAAATTCAATAATTCAATTTTTCTAACTGGAGCTTCAATCGGCCTACGATTTAGATGTCCAAATCATCTAAGCTGACTTTCTCTAAGTTTATCCTCAATTGGTGCAACACCAACTTTCTTTTGGATATACTCATTTCTTATTTTATCCTTTCGTGTATATTCACACATCCACCTTAACATCCTCATTTCTACAACATATATTTTATTTGTATATTTCCTCTTTGCAGGCCAGCATTCTGTACAATATATTATCACTGGTCTTATTACAGTTTTATAAAATTTACCCTTGATTCTGGATGATATTTTTCTATCCCACAACACACTTTTAAAATATTAGAATCAATCTGTAATATTTTTCTGATCTCAAGGGCCTGGATGTAATTTATCCTAATTTTTTTATTGCATAGACATCCATTATTATCAAGAAAGAATTGTAGCACATGTTTTTTTGTTTCCGCGTCTATATTATTATAATTGATGTTATACTGGTGAAAATTAGCCTTAATTTTTTAAAATTACTGTTATAATTACTATTAAAATAAGTTAAAAAATAAAAAATAAAAAGTTAAAATATAAATTATACTCGATCTTAAAAAGAAGATATATGTAAGAGAGAAAATAAAAAAAATGAGAACTTTATCTGTCCAATAAAGAGAGAAGAACAGTAGGTGAGAGCAAGGTTTTAAAAATCGGACTAGACCGGCCGGCTCAACCGGTCGAACCTTGAACGGGTCAGCCAACCGGTCTGGTTTAATTTTATAACCGGATTCGCTTAAAACCGGCTAAAATCGGTCTAAACCGCGGTTCAACCGGTCAACCAGTGAACCGGTACGGTTGGACCGGTTGAGTTTAAAATAAAAAAAAACTTTCCTAAACTCTGGGTCCCTAACTCATCCTCTGTTCTATGGCCTCTACTCGCGCGACAGTCACGAACTCACGATTTCTCTTGCCTCGCACTCTCCTCTCCAGCCCCCATCCTTTCGAAATGATTTAGTATTTTAATATTTTAGTGATATGAAATGATGAAATAATTTTGGGTTATCAACATAAAATATTATTTGTTAAATTCAATTATTAAACATTCATTTTATGTCTAATTATTATGTTGATGTGTGAATAATATATATCTTAATTATATCTATATTACAATCCAAAAAAAATTATATCTATATTATATTTTATTAGTTTTTTTAATTTTTACTTTATCCTGGTTCGCCCCGATTTGACCATTGAATCTTGAACCTTTCAGTCTATCGGTTCTGAAGCCGGTCCAGTTTTCAAAATCTTGAGTGAGAGAGAAAAGAGATAATGAAAAATAAAGAGAAAAGAGCGAGCACGAGAGAAAAGAGAGAGAATGGGATAAAGGGAGGAGAAAGAATGCGCAGTAGAAAGTGAGAGAGTCGGTAGGAGAGAAGGAGAGAGAACGGCCAAGAAAATTTCTCGTAAATTAATAATGACAAGAATCGAAGTAGATGTAAATGGACGATTCTTTAAAAAATAATTTAATTAATTAATTAATTATTTATTATTATTAAAAAAATAAAACAATTAGAGCATTATTATGATGCTGTTAACTGTAGCAGCGCCGTTAATGAAGTCGTCAGTCGTGCTTGTTAGTAGAAGTCGCTCATACCTCAGACGACTCTTTTTATAATAACTCGTATAAAGAAGTCGCCCATTGAGTTTTAAAAGTTACCAATTGTATAGGTAAATTCGGCGAATAACGGCGTAAGAAACGCACTTTTTTTTATTAAGTTTTTATAATGATACTTAATTTATTAATTAGTTAATTATATATTATTATTTTAAAAAAATCATCATAAAATGGCTATAAAAAAAAAAAAAAAAGTAGATGAAAATGAGCGAGCATCCACCCCGTTGTAACGCGTTATGCAGAAAGCTGTATAACTCACGACAGTGCAAGAGAAAAAATAATTATTAAAATTTTTAAAAACTATTAGGAATTGTTAATATTTTTCTGAGTCTTCCAAAAATTCGATTTTTAGATACTATAAAAAAATTCTAATTTTAAAATTATAAAAATTTAATTGCAAAATTGTATCATCTTTAAATTAAAGATAAAAATCAGTTTAATTGCTGAAATTATTTTATTTTTGAACTAAAAATTTGCTACAAATATAATATTTCAGTTATTTTGTATCACTTTATTATTTCCTATTGTAAAGCTTATTGTATATTAGTTTCATATATTGTTTTCATTCAATTAAGCTTTAATTCACGTGCATGTACATAAAATTTTATAATATTTTGAGTGTGCATAGCGTAATTAACTAAGAATAGATGGGTAAGGCATAAATAAAACTAAATTGTGTGACATTTCTTTAATGTTATAATATATGAAATAAAATTATTTTAATATTAAATTTTGTGTTGAATATGTATTAAAGTTATTTATTTTTAAAGGAAAATGTATAAGATATGAAAGGAAATTAATATATATATATATATATATATATATATATATATATGAAGTAAAGTAAATTTTTAATATTAAATTATATTAGAATGAAAAATAGATATAAAAATCAATGAAGTTGATTTTAAAATAATTTTGCAATATTTTGAAACTTTCAGTAAACAAGGACCTAAAACCTTGGTTGAGAACTGTCAAGATTTTTAACGTATGAATCATTTTTTTTATAGTAGTATACATTTTTTGATGATTTTGATTATTTTAGAGCTTGGGAGAAAATATTTTAATATTATGATATAAAATAAAATTATTTTATTATTAAAAATTATATATAATTTTATCCAAGCTTATGGGATAAACACCTAGTTTATATAGATACACAAAAATGAAAACGTAGCAAACAGGCCTCTCCTGCTCAAAATATTTTCAATACGGTCCTTTCGATGGATGCCATTAAGTTATTATTTTAAAAAATTAAAAACACATATTTAAATTTTAAATATTACTATTGTAAGATAGAATATAAAGAAAAATAAAAATATGAGGTCATCTAATTGGCCGAAGTGAAATTAAATCTCACCTAATTGGCCGAAGCATCTAACTTACAAACTCAAAATTGAGTATTTTGATTCTGATTTACCAAAAATTCTGTATTAATTAATGTTTGGCATGTTGACTTTTTAAATTTTTTAAGTTCCAGTAATCAGGTCAACTAAAAATGAAGTCAGAACAAATGTCAACTAGAAATAATTTCTCTTATTATCAAAAAAATAAAAAAAATATTTTCTCTACTGCATTCATGAATTCTAGAAGCCAGAGCCGGTTACCAGGAGCCGGTTACCATTTTTCTTCCTCAATCTTAAAAATATATTTGTTTTCTTCATGAAATTTCCTTTTCTTTCTCTTCTAGTCGGCGTTGTCAGCAGGAAGGAGGCCGAAGAAATCACAGCGACTCGCGATCTGACCACCGTGGCCATGGGACCATCGTCCTTCTCCTTCTCATCCCCTTTTCCACTTATAAAAGAACCAACCCCCGCACAACTCCCAGATCCCACTAGAGCCCGCTGCACAGCTAGCCAACATCATGGATCGACCGGCGGCCAACTTCTCCGGTTACCGGAGCGCCGACGCGGCGAATCGGTTGACCGCCGTAGAAGCCTCCTCAATCCTTTCTCAGCTCTCCGCCGCCATTCGCCTAGGAGACCGC
Source organism: Apostasia shenzhenica (assembly GCA_002786265.1). Lineage (NCBI taxonomy): Eukaryota > Viridiplantae > Streptophyta > Magnoliopsida > Asparagales > Orchidaceae > Apostasia > Apostasia shenzhenica. Next base: position 897,070 of record KZ451930.1, on the reverse strand, counting down.
GCCGAGTGCAGGAAATCAGTAGCTAGGGTTCGGGATCTGGCGACGGGGAACGACCGGAATCGCCGCCGGCTGGCCTCCGCCGGGGCAGCCGTCGTGCTGTCGACGGCCTTCCACGCCTTCTCCGGCGTCGCCGCCGGGCCCTTCGACATCCTCAGCGAGATCCTGTCGGCGCTCGTTCTCGTTTTCGAATTGAAGGACGAGGAGGTTTTCTGGGGCATCGGCGCGCCGGAATCCATGGATTCGATTGTATCGATCCTCAAATCGAGGGATTCGTCCGCGATGCTCGACGCGTTGCTGGTGCTGAAGGAGATCGTATCGTTCGACCGAGATCTGGCGAGGGCGGCGGCCATGATCGACGGCTTAATCGAAGCGTTGGTGAATCTGATCAAGGATCCTATTTCACCAAGGGCTACGAAACTCTCGCTCTTCGTCACCTTCCATCTCGTCGCCTCTGCCGAAGAATGGACGGCAGCGAGGTTCGCCGGGATGGGGATGATCTCTCTCATCCTGGAGACCATCGTGGACTCCGGGACGGAGAAGAGGATGAGCGAATTGGCGCTGTCCGCGTTCGAGAGGCTGTGCGGCTTCGAGCAGGGGAGGGAGAAGGCGTACGATAACGCGCTGACGGTGCCGGTGCTTGTGAGGGGGATGATCGGGATTTCAGATCTGGCGACGGATCTGGCCGTTTCTTCGCTGTGGAAGCTGTACAAGAGCTGGGAGGGGGAAGGGGGCTGCGTGGTGATAGAAGCTCTGGAGTTCGGGGCTTTTCTGAAGCTGTTGATGCTGCTGCAGGTGGACTGCCGGGAGGGGGTGAGGGAGAAGGCGACGGAGCTGATGAAGTTTCTGAACGGGAGAGGAGAGGGGTTGGGGTGCGTTGATAGCAGGGATTTCAGAGGGCTGAACAGGCCTCTGTGATCGCTGAAGCTGGTGAAGAAGGAAAAGGTGTGGATTCTCAAGGTGGAGATTTATGTACAGTAATTATAGCATTTTTTTTTTTGTCCCTTTCAATTCTTCTTGATTATTAATTAATTCATCACTTCAGCATCTTTCATGAATCCTAAATATTTCTTATTGTTATTATAAACAAAATTAGTTGTTGTTTACTAATTCTGTTAATGATGTACTTCAGATTTGTGTAAAGGTGCTGCCTTTTAATACATCTCAAGATGGAGGCTGGGACTAGAGCTGAGCACGACAATGGTTTTAAAATTTATAGTATCAATTGTACCTGATTTCCTTCAAATGGTTGTATATAGGCAAATCGACAATGGTTCAGGCAATACTTTTATACTTCAAGACAATGGTACAATTTGCTAGGCTCAAGGTGAAATGGATTTGATCGATCGCCTCGATTCAATCTGATTTCACTGAATTGTAGCTCGAGTTTGTGGCAAATTCAATTGGACTAACTCTACGGGCATAGCCTGCATTAATAGTTTAATTAGCAAAAATTACCTCAACACTTTGGTCTCAAAGAATTGAGTCCAGGGCTTGACTACTCATTGAATTGTAGCATATATCAAGCCCAAGCCGGCCTTTTGGGATTGGCCCGTGGGCAGGGATGTAAATGATTCTATTTCAAATGAATTGATTTTATTTCGAATTTTAATTTTGTGAGTTCAAATTGAGTTTCATTGAAGCCCAGCTATATGATTAGCCTTATGTAGTTTATAAAAATATATTTCAAATGTTAAAATGTTGTTACAATAATAAAAATATTAAAACTAAAAAAATATATGTACATAAATATCTTAATTTTTTAAAATCTCATTATAAGCTATAAAATATATATTAATTATATTAAATATATTGTGACTTTATAAATATTAGGCCAAGTTCAAATTGTGTTGATCCTATTTCAACTCAAGGCTCTGACAAGTTTAGTCAAACTTTACAGTTTCCTATTTTAATCAAACTTTTCCTTAACTGATTGAACTTGCCCTTTAAAAGTTATTTGATTCGTTGTTATATTATGTAATTTAAATGTCATGATATTTAGATCAAATAATTATTTTCTCTAAATAATATAATATAACTTCAAGATATCATTGAACTAAATGCCCCTTAAATCATAGATATGAAGCACTGATAGAAGCTATAACAAAAACAAAAATGATTACTTAGTGGAAGCTAAGCAAGATATATTTCTGCATGCAGTTAAAAAGCTACAGATAATCAATTTAAAGTCCAATTCTCATAGTTTATTGTGCATGCACAATAATAATTTATTATAATACACATAAGAATTATTTTATATTAAATAATCAATAACAGTTAAAATTTTAATATAAAAGTATTGCCTTGAACCATTGTCTTAAAAAAATTGTGTTGATAAAAGATTTTAAAATAAAAATTATCCACATTTATATATTTATCTTTATTTTTAATTATTTGAAATTTGTTTCTATTATTTCAATTATTCATAGCTTATTTTGATTATTCTCTTTATCACAACATCACAATTCTAATTTACTGTAGCTTAATCCATATGTGTGTTAACTACAAGGGACTACAATAAATTAGGGGCATGACAAAGTAGTATCAGAGCCAACCTATCATAATACAATATGATTCGATAACAAACTAGGCTGAAATTAGTGGGCTAGTGACGATTAGAGATCAAATATGGCGGGGAGTGATCGCTAGAGTGATGTTCATATGAGTGAAAAATCACCAGATAAGGAGCGGCTCCTAGTAGACTTCTAGATAGAGAGGTACAGAAATGAATCATTTCATATCAAAAAGAGATAAAAGTTCCAAAGTGTATAAATAGATAACGTGACTCCAAATAATAGATACGTGTTTTAAACTGTGAGATTAACAATAAGAAACTTCGTAGTTAAACATGCTTGGAATGAGATAGTACTGGAATAAGTCGTCTCTCGAGAAATGCTCAAGTCGCATAATTCCCTAAGGCTAAACCAGATAATATTTTTACATTTGAATTACGGGTTGTTACACTCAAACTGACTTTCCTTAACATAATTCCTCGTTCACAAAGTTTCAAAAGATTATTTATGTATTGTGCCGGTTTGAAGTAATGCAATCAAATTTGGGTTTTGTTCGAATTCAGACTTTCTACTTGTTTGTAGAATCACAAAGAAGCAAACATGCAATCTTAAATGCTAAGGACAACAATCTCGAAGGAAGAAGAGAAAGGGCTGGATACAGATATCAACAGGTAAAAGAAGCAGAAGAAAAAACAACAGAGAAAAATGGAAACACAGGAAACAACTTAAGGACGGACAGCACTGTTAGCAAACGCACAACATCCATGAAGACGCTGTCGATTTGCCGCAGGAAAAATGACTTGGCTGCTAATGCCATGTCAGAAGAACTGACGACGGAGGAAATGAATTCGTCAATCCTCTCCACACTAATCGCTACAAGTCATTAAAGGAGAAATCACAGTCAATCAACTCGGAGAGATCAGACGCTGACCTGCTCCGCTTTCTTGATGGTGTGGTCACCATAGCTGGCGTCGCCGTCGGCCTTCCCTTTCGCGGCGTTGCCGTTTCCATTGCGCTCGGCCTTTGCCACAGTCATTAGATCGTTGAAGTTCTCTGTCTTTCCCAGAAATATTTCAATCTGCAAGATGCTTCCGAACAAATCAGTAGCTCTAATCAAGAACAACAATAAACAAGGACTTTAGAATTGCCTGGTAGGCTGACCTTGGCTTTCCGGACGAGGCGGCCATTGGCTTCGTCCTTGGTGCCGATAGTTGAGGTCAGGATCTCTGATTGGGAAGGGATTTCAGAAGATGATCAAATTGAAAGTCAGATTAAAGAAAATAGGATAGAAGGTGAGAATGCTTTTGATTACTCTTCTCTGTTGCCAGGCCATTGTTCTTGAGGATCTCGGCCACGGTAACTACTGTACCGATGGCTGCAAACAAGAACAATAGAGAACATTCACACGATGTAGAAACGGAAATCAGAATCAGAAAATAGAAGAATGAATGGTTTCGTTAGTATTTTCATCCAGCGTTCTGAAATAAAAGGGAAAAAAGGAATGAGAATCAGATCTGGATAAAATCTCACCCATGCCAAGAGCGGAGAGCTCGATCTCGTTGTGGTACTGCATATACCTCTGCAATTCAACACCAAGATAGAATCAGAACCACGAAATGCAAGATCCGATCGAAGGCAAAAGCAAATCGAGCAAGATAATTCAGGGAATCCTCAAGAAACCATGTGAATCATGGCCCGATACATGCGAGTACTGAATGGAAATACCTTGGCAAGATTGACATAGAAGTAGAGCGGTTTCTTGTTCGTGGAGACCTGAATCCGATTCCGCTTGTGCGGCCCGACAACCGCCGCCGGATCCTTGATCGCATCGGAAACCATCATCGTCTCCATCTCTCCACCTGGTTTGATTCCGATAGTCCGATATCGTCTCTCTCGGGCGCCTCTTTCTCCTGCACTCTCGCGATCTCTGTGGCTCTCTGTCTCTCTCTCTCTCGCTCGCTCGCTCTCTCGCCGGCTTGCTCTCGCGGGAAACACAGTGGCGAGAACTGCGCCTAGGGCAAGAATAAATAGCCGACGAAGCGGGGAGGACTGTCGAAGCGCCACATGGGCAGACTCCATTGGCTAAATCGCTTCGATTTCTTGGCTGTTAACGGATGTCCGTACCATTCGTTGTAGCAATTGTTGATCCGATCAGACGGATTTACCCTCCACTGTAAATTCAAATTAAATATTAAAATTTAGGAAGAGTTGCTTGTAGATACCATAATTATGTAAAATTATGAATTTTTTTTATTAAAAATGAAATATTATATATATTATACTTAAATTTTATAAATTTATATATTTCACTTAAAAGTTTTTTTTTAAATTATAAATTAAATTATTAATATTTTCATAAATCTTATCCTACTGTATATTTTATAAATTCATAATATAAATTTTTATCTCAATAAATTAATTTTAAATTAAATTTTATATATAGTTAATTTAAAAAATACAAGGCATTTGGGGTTAAATTTAACAAGGTTAAAATTAAAATTAGATAAAATTATTTTTTATTGAAAATTGTAAATGATGTGAAATAAAGTTGTTTATTATACTGAGATATACGAGGGATATGATATAAAGTTAGTTATTATATTGAGGGATGTGACATAAGTTAGTTATTATTTTAGTAATGTGTATAAGATGTGAAATAAAATTAATTTTTAATATTAAATTTTATGTGTGATGTGATATGTCTGATTAAAATTAAAACAAGTTAATTTTTAACTTCAAAACAAACGGGGCCTAAGGTTTAAGAATCAGAATACAAGGCCTGTTTATTTGCAAAAATTAATTTAAATTAGGTTAAAGTCAAACTTAAATGAAGATATTTTTATTAAAAATTATAAATTATGTAAAATAAAATTACTTATTATATTAAAATACAGGAAGGATGTGATAAAAGTTAAATATTATTTTATTATATATTTAAAATGTGAAATAATTTTTTTTTCTTTCAAATTATATGTATGATGTAAAATTTAATATTCAATTTTATAGCTGATGCAACATAATTGTTTAAAATTAATCATGTTAATTTTAAATATACTAAACAAACAGGTCCTTAGCTTTTAATATTAAAATAATTAAAGCATAGAAATTAATGTTTGAATTATAAGTTATGATTTAATAACTCAGGATTTAGAATACAGTATTTTTATTCAAAAATAATATAAAATTTATAATTTTATAAGATTTTAGTATCATATATATATATATATAATATTTTATTTTTGATAACAAAATACGTAAATTTTTATATTTAAAATACCTCAATGTAAATATCACTAAAATTTAGCTATATGCACAATTGCCCTCTTAAATGTTCTCGTTTCTTCTTGTTTCTTATCGATCCTTTGCACATGTTGCTCAATTGTTCCAATCCCACATACAACTCACCTATTCCCTAACACACAACTCGCTCATTCCTTGTGGAATGTATCATGCATTGATTTTCTAATGCGGAATTTGCGGCTAATTTACTTAGCAAATTAGGAGTGATTTGTAACTCTAATTTCTTTGTAATACTAATCACATAAAAATCACTATGGCACCATTTGTTTGATCATTTAAAATTAAACCAGGTTTAATTTTTAACTAGGCATATCACATCACACATAAAATTTAATATTAAAAATTAACTTTATTTCAGATCCTACACACATTACTAAAATAATAACTAATTTATATCACATCCCTCGTATATCCCAATATAATAACTAACCTTATATCACATCCCTCACATATCCTAATATAATAACTAACTTTATTTCACATCATTCACAATTTTTAATAAAAAAATATTTTTATCCAAATTTATTTTAATTTTATTAAATTTAACCATACAAATAAACAGACCCTATGTCTATGAGGTAAAAGTAATATCATGTAAATTTATAATTTTGAAATTTTTTTTTAGGCCTCGAGCTTATATAAAATTTTAGTTTAGTTCATTTACGTATTTTGCCATCAAAAAGTGAGTAAAATGACTATATCCTCTTTCCATACTTTAGTTATGTAGGGGCATTTTTATGAAGCCTGCCAAAAAATTTTAATTAGTTCTATCACATGTGACTACCATGAGATTCCTTAGTATGTGTCTGATGTTCTATTTAGGTTGAGTATGATGCTGCTCGATCTTCAAAGCAGCTAGTTATCGATAATACTTACTTATTTATAACTTTATTAGAATATTTGCTAGTCATGTCACATACACCTGTCGATCTTCCAACATACGGGCACTTTTCTTATATATTACTGTCATAAAAAAAATAATAGATGGGCAATATCTTATCATAAAGAATATCTCCAAATCCCTTAAAAGACGGATTGAACAATCTATTATTTTCAAGAAATTTTAAATGATTTTTAAAGAAATTTCTAGAACGGGAAGCTCTCCATTGGTAAAAGAAACATTAACGCATTTTCTCTTATCATATCCGAAACAAGAGATCTCTTGGCATTTCTCACCTGAACTTCATCTAATGTTCTTCCACAAATCTTAGAGAGTAATCCTCTCCATAAAAATATAGCTCATTATGTGGCATTTTCATGCAGTCATTTTTGTATATTATTACATAAAGGAGAGTCCAAAATATTATTTCTTTTTAAATACTCCTTGCTCACAATTTCAATATGAAGCTTTAAGTTGCATAGCATTAGAGAAATCATGATTTTTCTCAATATGTTCAAAACTAACTTAATAAACAACTCAAATTTTATTCAATTTGAAATTTACTCATTCTCATAATATTTTGAGATTAATGAAAGGACACTTCATAGTTAAACACACTTAAGCTCAGAGAGTATTAAGATGAGTAGTCTTTTGAGAAATGTGTTCAAGTTGCGTATTTCTCTAAGATCAAAGCAGATAATATCTCTACATTTGAATCACGGGATGTTACGCACAAGGGAACTTCTCCTAACATAATTCTTCGTTCATAAATTTTCAAAAGACGGTTTGAGGTAATGCAATCAGATTTGGGTTTAGGTCAAATTCAGATTTTCTACTTGTTTATACAAACTTTAGTGTGTCCCCTAACTGAACACGATACCCCATGTAGAATCACAATGCAGCAAGCCTGGAATTTTAGGGAGTATTTTAATTGGAGAGGAACAAATGAAACTTCTGCACGCACTACAAAAATGCTAAGGACAACAATCTCGAAGGAAGAAGAGACAGGGCTGGATACAGATATCAGCAGGTAAAAGAAGCAGAAGAAAAAACAACAGAAAAAAAAAAGAAACTCAGAAAACAACTTCCAAGAAGACGCTGTCGATTTGCCGCCGGAGAAACGACTTGGCTGCTAATGCCATGTCAGAAGAACTGACGACGGAGGAAATGAATTCGTCAATCCTCTCCACACTAATCGCTACAAGTCATTAAAGGAGAAATCACAGTCAATCATCTCGGACAGATCAGACGCTGACCTACTCCGGCTTCTTGCTGACGTGGCCACTAAAGCTGGCGTCACCGTCGGCCTTCCCTTTCGCGGCGTTGCCGTTTCCATTGCGCTCGGCCTTTGCCACAGTCATAAGATCGTTGAAGTTCTCTGTCTTTCCCAGAAATATTTCAATCTGCAAGATGCTTCCGAACAAATCAGTAGGTCTAATCAAGAACAACAATAAACAAGAACTTTAGAATTGCCTGGAAGGCTGACCTTTGCTTTCCGGACGAGGCGGCCATTGGCTTCGTCCTTGGTGCCGATAGTTGAGGTCAGGATCTCTGATTGGGAAGGGATTTCAGAAGATGATCAAATTGAAAGTCAGATTAAAGAAAATAAGATAGAAGGTGAGAATGCTTTTGATTACTCTTCTCAGTTGCCAGGCCATTGTTCTTAAGGATCTCGGCCACGGTAACTACTGTACCGATGGCTGCAAACAAAGAACAGTAGAGAACATTCAGACGATGTAGAAACGGAAATCAGAATCAGGAAATAGAAGAATGAATGGTTTGGTTAGTATTTTCATCCAGCGTTAGGATCAGATCTGGAAAATATCTAACCCATGCCAAGAGCAGAGAGTTCGATCTCGTTGTGGTACTGCATATACCTCTGCAATTCAACACCCAAGATCGAATCAGAACCACGAAATACAAGATTCGATCAAAGGAACAACCAAATCGAGCAAGATAATTCCAGGAATCCTCAAGAAATCAAGTGAATCAGGGCTCGATACATGCGAATACTGAATGGCAATACCTTGGCAAGATTGACATAGAAGTAGAGCGGCTTCTTGTTCGTGGAGACTTGAATCCGATTCTGCCTGTGCGGCCCGACAACCGCCGCTGGATCCTTGATCGCATCGGAAACCATCATCGTCTCCATCTCTCCACCTGCTTTGCTTCCGCTTGTCCGATATCCTCTCTCTCGCTGAACTCTCGCTCTCTCTGTGGCTCTCTGTCTCTCTCTCGTTCGCTCGCTCTCGCCGGCTTGCTCTCGTGGGGAATCACGGTGGCGAGAACTGCGCTTAGGGCAAGATTAAATAGCCGACGAAGCGGGGAGGCCTGACGAAGCGCCACATGGGCAGACTCCATTGGCCAAATCGTTTCAAAGACCGTACGATTCGTTGTAGGAATTGTTGATCCGATCGGACGGATATACCCCTCCAGCGTAAATTCAAATTTAATACTAAAATTTAGGGAGATTTTAAGTCAGAGACACTAAGGACTTTTTTGCAACAATTAAAAAAAAAGCAAATAAATATTTTATTAATATTTTAAATATATTATAAATTTTAATAATTTTATTTCTCCTCCACCACAAATTTTCACTTTAAAATTTAACTTTAATTAATATTTAATATAATTCTCAATATTAAAATTAATTTTATTTCATAATTTTTATGACTCTCAAATTATTTTTTTTTTCTTATCAATTCTATGAAAAATATTTTCTCTTTGTTTTTTTTAAAAATAGCTCCTAATTAAATAAGACCTAATTATGTAAAGTACACGTTTCACGACCTAGTTTTATATATAGCAGCTAATTAAGATTAAGTAACTATTGTCGAGTTTTTAATATTAAAGTAATTTAGGATATAAGAATTAATATTTTAAATTATAAGTTATGATTTTATGACTTAAGATTTAGAGTATAGTGTGATTTTATTAAAAAAATATTATAAAAATTTTAGTATCATATATATATATTATTTTATTTTTATGATAAAATATGTAATTTTTATATTTAAGATATCTCCACATAAATATCCCTAAAATTTATATTTATGTCAAATAAAATTGATTCCTTTGTTCTAAAATATTTGCTAAGATAAAAAATATATAAAAGTACATTTGAGTATTTTATGTAGACGTCAATTAAAATTTTTATATAATATACCAAGATCTAAATTTAATTATTTTCACAATTGCTCTCTAAATGGAGGTGGCATCTAGTTGAGTTCGAGCAAATTCGGTATGCTCGAACTCAAAAATTTCAAATTTAGCAAAACTCAAAATCAATTCAAAATCAAAAAATTTTGAGTCTAGCCGGCTCCATTTCTTTTTGAGCGAGTCAACCCAAACTCGAAATCGACTTGAAATAATTTCGAGTTTACAAGTTAGCTCAAAAATAAACTTGAAATAACTGGAGTCCATTTCGATTCAAGTCATTTATAGAGTAAATTTAGAGTGATTTTAGATTTTCGAATAAATGCTAGCCTTATCTCTATACGTTCTCGTCTTTTCGTATTCCTTGTCACTCCTCGACACATGTTGCTCAATTGTTCTAACTCCACATGCAACTCACCTGTTCCCTAATACGCAATCTGCTCATTCCCTATGGAATGTGTCGCATTTATTTTCTAGCGTGTCACCCGTTTTCTAATCACATAAATATTATTATGTCTATAAGTTAATATCGCGTAAGTTTATAATTTTAAAATTATTTCTTTTAGATCTCTTACCTTATATAAATTTTAGTTTAGTTCATTTATTTATTTTACCATAAAAAAATGAGTGAAACAGCTATATCCTCTTTTATACTTTAGTTATATTGGAGTATTTTTATGTTACTTTCTCATAGGATTCTAATTTTCAATTAGTTGTCCCATGAAAAAATTATTGTGTCTGGATGCAAATTAGAGACCGCCATGTGTATCTGAACCTACCTGTTTTGCACACGTGGCGGCCTCTGATTGGCATCCCAAATGCTCACTTTGTAGTCAGCTAGAGAACCCAACCCTGTAAAATTGAAAAATTATTGCAGTCGGACAACCTAATACGTAGATTTTGCGGTAGCTATTCGGCATGCGACACCTGCGTGCGAATCCCACCATCACGGCTCGGCATACGTAGTAATTTTTATCATATATATATATTATAAAATATCTCATATGTAGTAAATTTTATTATATATGTATTATAATATATCTCATATATAATAAATTTGCTCATACATGTATCATAATATATCTCATATATAATAATTTTTATTATATATACTGAGCTATGATAGTGGGATTCGTGCACAGATATTATATGTCAAATGACTGTCGTAAAATCTACGTATTAGGCCATCCGGCTGCAATAAGTTCTCTAAATTTTAGGTTAAAAGACGGCAGCAAAAGAACGCCACCGAGTGAAAAGAAATAGGCTTCCTTCTCCCTCCCTTATCCCTTTCTCCCCGCAGCTCCCATGTCCGCCGCAGGCGCCGCTCTTTGTTTCAAACCATTGTTCCAACGGCGCCCATCTCCGTCTCCCCATGGCCATCCATCCTCCTCCTTCGGCATCTTCATATCCCGCTCCCACTCCACTCACCTCTTCCCGCTCGTCGCCTTTAGGCCCGGAAAACTCTCGTTGTCTTACGCCATTGCTGAAAAGGAAGAAAAAACCATTTTGGCGAATACGGAGGCGGTTGGTGAGGGGGAGAAGGCTGTTGAAGGGGAACTCGGTGCTTTAGATGAGACGAAGCGAAGGGCGAGGCCCTGCGAGCTGTACATTTGCAACCTCCCGAGGAGCTACGGAATATCCCAGCTTCTAGAGATATTTATGAACTACGGAGCAGTTCTTTCAGTGGAGGTAATTTATGTCCCTCCTTTTCCCTTGATAGCTTACTAAAAGCTTCTTCTCCTTTGATAGTGCAGCCTTGATGCATATTGTTACTTGTGATAGTAAGCTCGTTCAACTGCCTCTTCTGCAATATTCTTTGAATTATATACAATTATACGTGTATTTGTGAAAAACCAAGCTATGGGTGATAGATTGAATGCTGTTAAAAGAGTTGGGAGCTGATGTTTTTGGAACAAACTTTAGATTTCTTGCTTGGTTTATACTATGTGATCAGGAAGAGTTGATTTAAGTAGGGGGGGAAACTTTTAGATTGGTATTGTTGAAATGTGATCAGGAGATCAACCTTGGGAGTTCCATCATCGAACACTTTAGTCACATCTCGATCACCGTCCACGGGTAATAATCTTTCTATCCGAGATGTCACACTCAAGATGTCTTGAGCAAACTAACAAAATATAGAATAACCTCAAATGTCTTGAGCAGGAGGCTGTGGCTTGTGTTCTTTGTTGACGATTCGGCGCAGTGGGCCTGCGGATAGATTGGGAGTTGGAGTGGTGGGCTGCTATCATCCTAGGAGATTTGAGGTTCATTTGGCTTAGAGGACTTTAGGCTATTTTTTTTTTCTCTCTTAGTTCAGTGTTCTGGATTTTCTTTTATTTCTTAGATATTTGATCATTGTCTTTGTTTCATTTCTTACGTTGAACTGCATCTTGATCTTGATCATTGCTTCGCTGCTTGAATTTGTTTGATCGAGAAAAGTATCTGTTTGAAATTTATCTTCATGATTCACTGTTGTTCCAACTACTAAAGTTTAACTTTTCCTGCACTTGATGGAATATTCCGACTTAAATGAACTTGCTTCATTATTTGTTTTCCTTATTGTATTCTTGAGTCAATATCTTGTGATGATGGATGATTATATTTGATTTAATCTTGTTCCATTTAATGACTATAAGATGGTTCCACATGCTTATTATATTTCTGGTTTCATGCATTCTAGTTAATCTTTGAATAATGTGATAGATTTTGTCGGTAATTACACAAGCATCTGAATTTACTTTGAACATCATTTAATATGTGTAGAAAAATAACATGAAGTCGTATGTGAATTTGCAAATGTGCTCAATCAAAGTTACCTCAGTTTGGTCTCCTCTTCATATCATAGCATTGCATTGGTCTATGTTAATATGCATTTAGACTTGTTAGTAATTGAAATAATACTTTTTCGAGCCCATTAGCATAGTAGGAAGTTGCATCTTGGTTGCTAAGTTAAAAATTAAAATTTGAGAATTAATCATTTTAGACTGTTAACATCATATGACCTTGTCTAAGGCTGAGGCAAGTCCATTTAGTACTATAAACGTTTTTTCAAAGCATTACACGTTAAGTCCATTTAGTACTATAAACGTTTTTTCAAAGCATTGCACGTTAAGTCCATTACTGTAAGCTTTGCCTAAATTTTGATAGCTTGAGGTTCACTCACTCACCTAAAGTGGACTACTTGCTGCATTGGCGCACATATCAATTTGGTAGCCAATGATCACTTTTGGTGACCCCACGCTGCATCATCGAAGATCTTATCCAAGACAACTTGAGCAACTCCTTGGGACAATCCCATCAAACCAGCAACTATTTCAGACACCTAGCATCTGGAGACTTGCAGGACATGGTAGCGAAAGAGTGTGGCCATCTCTGAAAGGGGTCTAACGTATAGAGGGCATTGCCTACCGCTGTGCCCTATGTAAGGTGTAGTAGAATAAGAGTAGTATAGGATTTATACTGTGTTCTTGGGTGTATTTTTGTCATATAAAAGAACTAAGTTTTGAAATTGTCAACAAGTTCTCAAAGTTATGAAGTCTTGATGATTGGAATACAAATTTCCTTTTACATCCCTTTGCGTCCTCCTCTTCTCTTCTCCCTTTCTTCTGACAAGAACTCTGGTGGGCAATAGAAAACTTTTTTGTTAATTCCGCCACCAAGTAGATTTTTCTTTGTGTGATAGCCAAAGAGAGAGTACTGAATACTTAAATACATTCCAATTCCATTGCACCTCTCATAGACAACCATTATTAAACTGATCAAAATGATTATAGGCTGAACGAGGAAATGTAGGGAACACATGCAAGACATAAAATTTGCAGTGGAAAGGTAATATAATTATGTGGGATGAAAATGTATGCTTAAAGAAGAGATTTAAGGAAACAACTACGCCTATGACCCATACAAGCATTTTGCCTGTGGATAAAGGCAAATAAATCAGTTGACATAATTCCAAACAGGTGAATGATTGTGAATGTTGTAAATATGTTTAGGCATGACTTATGAAAAAGTGGGAAATATTAGATGATCTCTAAGATTTTGTTTATTATGATGTAGCAGTATTTTCTCTACAGATAAGTGTTGTTCTATTGCAGATTACATACAATTTGCAATATAATTACTATGGTATTGGGAAAATACATGCATGTAATGTAACATGGTAAGTTATGTGAATGTGATTACAGGTATCAAGAGACCCTGAAACTGGCATTAGTCGTGGTAGTGGCTTTGTTACAATGGGTTCAATTCTTGAAGCAAGATCGGCTATAGCTGCTTTGGATGGTTCTGTAAGTCGCGTTGCTTGCCAGAAGCTGTCTGGTTTCTGTTTTGTTTCCATGTTTTTATATAAAACTATACTTTCTCAGGATATTGATGGACGAGAAATGCGTGTTAAGTTTTCAGTTGACATGGTTTCCGGTAGAAAAAATACTGGGGCTTTGAATTCTGCACCTAAACGGAACATTGTTTTCGAAAGCCCTTATAAAATGTATGTTGGAAATCTTTCATGGTCAGTAAGGCCTGAAGATTTGAGGGAACATTTCAGTCAATATGGAACAGTTGTTAGTACGAGGGTGCTTCATGATCGTAAAGGAGGGAAAAATCGCGTCTACGCATTTCTTTCTTTCTCAACTCCCGATGAAGCCAAGGCTGCTATTGAAGCTACCGGACAGGTTCAATATTTACTGTCTGCGCAGCATTCTCTTCTGAACGATGCATTCCTTGCACTTTCTTCTTAACTAAAATTTGTGTGAAGTCTTCTACCTAGTTCTGTTTTTTCAGCTCTTAACAGCTATAACCTGGAAATCTCGATCATGATGCGGCTTACTGAATACTTATTTCTGCTTTTATTGTGGTTGATGCAGGAATTTTATGGACGTGAATTGTTAGTGAAGGAAGCTATTAATAGGGTGCTGTAAACTGACATTAGTTTTTTTTAAACTCGAAATTAGTTTTCAGACGTTCTGATACTCTCAGTAACGCTTCAGGATGCACGTCTCCTTGCGCACGAATCGGGTATTGTAATTTTTATGTTGAGCTTATGATTACTGATGTTGATATCTGATGCAGTAGCCCATCCGTATCTGATCTTCTCATTACCAGATATTTTCTTAAGTTTTTCATTAGAATTGGTGTAAATAAAATCCATACAAATGTAGATTAAACATAAATTTAACAAGTTTGACTTCTTTATGGTCTAGAACTTGGGTAGGGCTACGAACTGGGATCATAGGTATGGTTTTGTATTCAAGGTATGTCAATGATTGGTATTGTGCATGTGTTTGTGTATTATTTCAGGTTTTCATGTACATTCATATACAAGCAGGAACATTTGCACCATGTACTAATTAGATATATATATATATATATTATTAGTTACCTTGATCTGGTACTAGGTAACAAGCATTGGGTTATTTGATCTTCTCCCATTTAAATAGAAGAAGAGCAAGATCAAAAAAGAAATGGCAAAAAATTATAAAGAATGACTTTGCGTACTTAAAGTGAACTCTTATTTGATAGAGTGCAATAGAATCAAAAGATTTATGTAACCGACTCGCCTCGTGGAATAAATGCTTGGTGGTTGTTGTTATTGATCTGGTATTATTCATACTCTAAGTCATAAGTTTAATTTTCCTTTTGGTTCCACGAGAAAGTGTTCTAATAAGCATAAATTGTCCAAGTAAATATGGATCCGATCAAGTTCGTATCAAGGATTCAAAATTTGTGAAGGGAGGCCCTCAGTGCAACTACGTTTTTGAAACAAGTTTTTAACCTCGAGGAGCTCATTGTTTTTAGTTTTTACTTTTTAAAGATCAAAAGGAATTTTGGGGGTGTTTTGTTCTATTCAATCTAGGTGGTAATATTATCTATATGTTAATGTTATCTATACATTTGTTACTCATAAATTATTATTTGTTTAGTTTAATATTATTCTATTAAAAGTTAATAATGTTATTAATTCATGTTTTTATCTTCGGGATCTTCTCTTATAGAAAATCATCCTACCCCACCTTTCTCTATTGTCATAATTAGAGTGACATTTAAATGTCACTCAATTTTCAAACTATTAATTTCTTTAAATAATATGGCCCTAGTGTGTGTGATGCTATCTTGTTTTCCTCCTCAATCGAAGTATTTTGAAATGCTTCTACATGTTTTTTGCAGGTAATCGAGTTTATGGTGCTAGAATGCAGTTGATTCAGAAAAAAGAATGCTGTTGGTTCTGAACCGGAGCATTCTCCCGAACTCGCCCGCTCACGATTCTCTTGCTTATGGATGCTGTCTGAAATTTTAAGTCCAAAGCGTGGTAAATGGAAGCATCTCTCGTTCGTACTAACCACTGTTGAGCTTGCCTTTTTAACTGTAGGCAATCGTTCTCAGAGCATGTTTATCACCTTGTACTACATTACACTTTTCCCTATCAAATGGTCATAGTGTCACTTATTTGTTAGAATTGCAGCATTTTATCTGAATTCAAGAATTGAATGACTGGTTGAGTTTTTTTTTTTTTTTTTTTTTGACCGGTTGCTTTTTATTATTGATAGAGCACAGTTGAACTTTGAGTTGGAGGCTTAAAATACTTACGTAAATTGTATTTCTGGATTTTCAAGTCTTTTTAACTATTGTTAACTTCATTCATGACTGCTTCTAAAAATGCCTTTTGCCTTTTGATTAATGCTATATATTTTTGGTCTTATGCTGTTGATCTTGTTCTTTAAAGTACCTGGGTGGGGAAGAAATTCTGGGAACTTTTAGTGTAAATGCCAATTGCTGTGAAATTTACTTTAATTTTTGTTTTATCACTGCAAAAACACAAATTTGACATACCAATTCAAATGAAGGATAAGTTGCACTTAGATTTTTGAGATTAATGAACTACATTTTGTCATTTTCTCGTCAATTTTGATTTCATGTGGTACATTTAGGAGGCATTTGGTGCGATCCAATCTAGTTGTTAGTATCATTTAAATGTTTAATGTTATCTAAAGTATTGTTTATCTTTGGCTTAATGTTATTATAGTAAACGATTATAATGCTATTAATTTATTTTTGTTATTCTCAAGTTTCACTAATTGGGCATCTAAATCGTAGGCCGATTGAAGCTCCAGTTAGAAAAATTGAGTTATTGGATTTTGCCCATGTACAAAGAGGAAGAGGGAGGCCAAAGAAGACATGGTAAGAAACTATAAGGAGTGATCTTAGTTACTTAGACTTAGATAAGAATTTGGTAACTGATAGGGCGCAATGGAAACAAAAGATTCATGTAGCCGACCCCACCTAGTGGGATTAAGGCTTGGTTGTTGTTGTTGCTGTTGTATTCTCAAGTTTCACTAATTCTTCTCACCATGCCCTCCCCCCTCATAGAAAATCAATCACACTCCCACCTCTCTCCATTGCCATCTAGATAACCCAATTTTAGGTGAGTTTTGGATATCATTTTTGAGTGATAATTTTAATAATTTTTTTACTAATTTGCCGTCAAACCAAATATTTAAACTCCCTTAGAGTTGTCTAATTTTCATTTAGTTATCCTTATAAAATCGGTCATAAAACCGATGCAAGTTTTTTCTATTTTTCTCATCATCACCTTCTTGTTTCTCACTATTGACAAAAAAAAACCGGAATAATAAATTGAAGGGATGAGATAATGGGAAAAAAAGTTGAAGAAAGGTTTTTACATGGAACTCTAATGCCAGGAGAAAATCATGATGTTAAACTTAATAGTTTAAAAATTATAAAGCTTTGAGCCACCAAGGGATGAGAAAAATAAAAAGAAATTCAAGAATGAGGACTTCCCCTTGAAAACCTTGAAGACTTTTTGGAGTACATGCCGGAAGGATACAATAACATCGAAGAGTGCACTGAACAACTTAATGAATATTTAATGAAGAGAGTAAGCCCTTGAAATTTATAGCCCTTGATTTTAGGGGAATTTACATACAGAACATTGAATTCATCACAAATTACGCATTTCACCATCTTTTAGTAAATATTATACATATCACACTATTTTTACATTTTTATTATTACAATAGAAATGTAAAACCCATAAGCTGAGTGTGATATGTGTAATATTTACTAAAAGATGGTGAAATGCGTAATTTGTGATGAATTCAGTGTTTCGTATGTAAATCACCTTGATTTTATCATTCAAGTTCGAAATTGATCAACTGTTGACCTATAGTTGCCTCGTGTACACTCCAAAATAATGTTTTCGAGGTGCAAATATTACGAATCAATTGTCTAACATAAATGAAATAAGCTCTACAATTGTATTTATAAACGTTTGTTTATCATGAAAATCACACATCTCATCTTAGCCACTCATGTGGCCAGCGCGTCATGTTGTGACCAATAAATTTAATCAATAGGTCAACTTTACAAGTGGAACGATGAGTTCTCTCGCCAATTACATGAGCTATAGATTCCTTCCCTGGGTAGATAACAAGGGAGCAGATAAGCACGTTCACATATTTCTGCTCTATTGTAACATGAATTTCACTTCTTTCTACTAAATTATTATATATCTTTGATGATAGAACACACTGCTGTGTTAAAAAACCTTCTATCATTACACCTATGACAATTTAGGTCTAAGGACATATGACATAATTCTATAAGCTTTCACGTCAATTAACAACAAAAGCATTATCTCTGCTATCTTCACTATGTCTACCACATCCTATTGGTTACAAGAGCTCAACTCTTTAATTCCTGCTATCTTGACTCTAATGTTCTATAAATACGACTCTTCCATCACTTGGAAGAAGGATTAGACAATAAATTAAGGAGCTGCATCAAGGAGAACTCCCAAAATTCTTCTTCTTGTTCCACTATATCTGAGAGAGAGAGAGAGATCATGTAATTCGCTTTTGTCGAACTTCTTTACTAGTGGATGTAGGACTTCTCCGAACTACTTTAAATTCTTATTTTGCTTTTCTTTTTCTATTTTCTTGAACTTTATTGCATGAGCTCACGTAGCGATCCCATCGCTCTTTGGAATCCCACTTTTAAGACAAATTCCTTCAGAATGGACCATAATTTACATAGAGGGGGGAGAGAGAGAGAGAAAGAGAGAGAGAGGGGGAGGGAGGGAGGCCAAAATATCTGCTAAAAGCATAAAAGGTCCCCTAGGGGGAGCTCGTAGTGACTGAGGGATGATTTCAAATTTAATCTCATTGAAAGTATTGTTGTAACAGATTATGTAGAAAGTAGTTTAAGGGATTGAAAGAGCGCAAAGCAATCAAAGACGAGGTCTTCCCAGGAGTTTAACTATGAAGTGTCCTATCATTAACCTCAAAATATTATGAGAATGAGTAAATTTCAAATTGAATAAAATTTGAGTTATTTATTAAGTTAGTTTTGAATATATTGAGAAAAATCATGATTTCTCTAATGCTATGCAACATGGCCTGCCGGCTCCAGCCCCGTCTTCTGGCATCCCCGTGTCGATCGCCACCGTTCCCTCCGGTCCGGCCGCCGGATCCACCGGCCTGATCTGCCCCGCCCCGTACCGACATTCCCCTCCACCATGCCCCCAACCCCTCCGACCGGCCGGCTGGCCCGGCCCCTCACCACACGCAAAGATGCAATTCCCTTCCCACCTTCTATAAAAAAGACGACGTTTTTTTGCACCACAACTACTCCCGAACAGGCGATCTCCGAAACCCTAATCCCAGCCGGAGATGGAAGACAGCCTCTACGAAGACGATAATCTCAATGCCACCGAGCTCAGGCTTGGGCTCCCAGGCATCGACAACCCGCCGCCGCCGCCGCAGCCGCAGCTACCGGCGGCGGCTGCTGCCTGGATAGGCGGCAAGTGGGCGTTTGCCGATGAAAATGAACCCAAGAGGACTACTTCCAAGTAAGCTCGCTGCTCATTTTTGAGAGAAAATACTGAGGGAGTACTTGTTAGACGTGTGTATTTTTCATTTTGATGAATAAATGTGGAGCATATTGTCGAGTTGATTGGATGTTTTCAGAGCACAAGTGGTGGGATGGCCGCCGGTGAGGTCGCATCGGAGAAACAGCTTTCAAGGGAAGAGATCGTCTGCGGCCGCCGGAGTTTTTGTGAAGGTGAGCATGGATGGGGTACCTTACTTGAGGAAGATAGATCTCAAGATTTTCATGGGTTATAAGGATCTTAGAGAGGCGTTGGGGGAGATGTTCAAGAGCTTCTCTTTATCATTAGGTAACTTTGAATAACATTCGATTCTAATTATGCATGTTGAATTATCAAAATCATAATGTTTACATTATAATCTTATTCCCATAAATGTAAGGAGTCGTTCAATTCGTTGTTATTTTGATGTTATGCCATGTAATATAAATATCATAACATAATACTGAGATAAACATTGAATGAAACATCTCCGAAATGTCTAGATTTGAATTAGTATATTGTTGCATGAAGGCAGGATAACATGTGGCTCATTCTCATAAATCCTTAAAGAGACGATTACCTTATTTCTCTTCTATAAAAATGGGGTGAAAAATGACAATGAGTGTGATGCTAAAAGAATATGATACCTTTCAAAACAAAAGTATGTGATATTGCTGGAGTAAAGACAAAGATCCTTAGAAAACATCTAATGATCTATCATCAAGAGAGAACTTCGACTGTCTTGATCTACACTAGGGGTAGTCTAATCTTTGTAAATAAATTTTCTATTGAAGAAGAAGAAGAAAAAATAACAAAGATATTCCTCTATTAATTTCTTTGTTAGAATTTGGTGAAAACTCCTATAATTCAATAATGAGTCATTGTAGAAAAGTTATGAGTATCAAATCTTATGTTTAAAATTAGTTGTTTGGCTTGTGGCGATCGTAAGATTAGTGAAGACAATTTAGTAGACATTTTAGATAGAGGTACTGGTGATAGCACTATAGCCCATCAATCGGTCAACCTATATGCTATTAGATGTAGAAATTGTATAGTTTTGGTGTTTTGAGTACCAAACTTTCATCTATGTGCCAAAAAATGAATAACTAAAACTGGATGTTAAATGGAGTGTATCTTCCTCGGTTATGAAAGTGATGAGTTTAGGTATGAGTCATGGGACTTGAAGAAAAAAAGGTCATTTGAAGCCAAGATGTAGTTTTCTTCGAAGACATACCATTGAAGACATCAAGGAGGGAGAAAAGAAGGAATAACTCCAACTTCTTCCATTAAAATTTGTCGAAGAGGAACCTCCTTAAGCTGACAATTGAGTTGAAAGAGCTATAGATAAGGATCCCATCGAAGGAGAATACAAACAAGCTGAAAAAGAGGACACCTTTGAGGATGCATTTTCGATAATACCCAAGGATAAAGAACTGAGGTCTTTGATAACTCGATGCCCTTTGATGAGGTATCTCACTAATGAGTATATATTTGTTGTCGAGGCAAGCGAACCCAAAAGCATCGAAAAAACATTGAAGGGTAACAATGTTGACTTATGGAGAAATAGTGTGTAGGAGAAGGATTTCTTGTTAATAAACAATATATATGAGTTGGTCATACTACCCTGGAATGGAGAAAATCGATGAAGAACAAGCGTGTCTTCATGTTTGAAGACAAAGAACTCATGATCGAGGTATAAAGATTGACTCATCATAAAAGGCTTTGAGTAGAATAAAAATTTGAAAAGATTCTTTGTTGAGTTATCGACAAAAAAGCTGTGATAACTGCGTGCCATAAGTCATTTCACATAAACATCGTTTGGTTCAATATTATCTTGATATTATGTCATATTATTTAGAAAAAAAAATTTATTTGGTTTGACGACATCTATAGATAGCTTTTTAAAAAATCATAAAATTGTAAATCAAACGATGACATGTAAATAACATGACTAACATCCAGGCAGTATCGAACCAAATGGTAACGGTCCCTAAATTTTTTGTACTTCTGATCAAATTGTGTGTGTTGTCAAAATTTTTTGGATTTTTTTTTACTACTATCTATTTAACTACCCTTAAATAAATTATTCATTTTTTTTTAAATTAGAGTATGGGTTTTCTGAGATGGAGGGATGCAAAGTGAGTCATGATTATGCAATTGCTTATGAAGACAAGGATGGAGATTGGATGTTGGCTGGAGATGTCCCATGGGAGTAAGAAAATTATTTATTCTTTAAATTTTTGTTCTTTTATTTTAAATTTTTAAATCAACCAAATTTAATTATTTTCTTTTCTTTTTTTTTATAATTATTTTAGGATGTTCACTTCCTCATGCAGGAGGCTGAGAATAATGAAAGGATCTGAAGCAAGAGGCCTGGCCTCAAGTCCATAGTTATTGATATGGATTATTATATTAATATGGAGTAATAATTAAATCAATAGTAAATTATTGATAGGTCTCTACACTTTACCTATAATCACATATTGGTTCACAATTATTTGAAATCCTTCAAAAGAGGTCCCTCTAATTTAAAATTGAGATAAGAAAAGCGCAACGCTTTCTACAATTTTAATTTAGGGACTTAAGTGAAGGATTTTAAAAGATGTGAATTAAAATGTAATTATAGATAAATTATAGAGATTTAATTATAGCATGATTCCCCCAGTCAAGCTTGGGCCTTGTATTTTTCTTCTATCTGAGCTGCTACTGTTTGTTCTTTAATAATAAGTTTGTAATTTAATGTTTTCATGCTTGTAGAGAATATCACATCATGTGGAAGTTCTAGAATTAAAACAAAAGAATCTGGTATCCTATATATACTACATTTATTTATTTATTTTTGCAAATAATTTAACCCTAATTATTTGTTAAAATAAAAAAAATACTAGTACTGATCAAACAGCATATAAACATAAATATAATTCTATTGTCTTAGCTCAAAATCTTTGATTTGGTTATAGTAATTTTTATTTTATGGATAAAAACTAAAATAATGTTAATATGATGATATTATTTTAATATTAAAAATTGTGTTAATTATAAAATAAAGTTAATTTTTATAAAATTATTATAAGACGTAAAATAAAATTAATGTTTAATATTAAAATTTGTAAAGAATATAAAATAAAATTAAAATTTTATATTAAAATATGAGTATAAAATAAATATTAAAAATTAGGGGAGATTTTAAAAAGGAGCTTGTAAAGTTGGAAGAGTATTGTATATTGGTTTCAATTTTATAAAAATTTTAGTTTGAGGTTATAAAATTTTTATTATTTGATTTCAATTAAAATATAATTATTAATTCTTTATTATTATATTTTAAGATTATTTTTAATCGAAAAAAGCTAAGGCCAAAAATGACAGATAGCTAGTTGTTTTGATATAAAATTTGCCTTAAAAACTATCAGATGAAGAAGAGAAATTAATGTATTTGAATGCAACTAATTTAGATTACAACTATTGTTGTTATTAATTTTTTTTTTTAAATGAAAAAATTATCAAATGATCTAAATGTTTGAAGTCTCAACTGTGGTTCCCACTTAGTGCATACGTGATCTCCTATTTCAAACATCCTCAATGAGAATATTGATTAATCATTGTATTTTTTTGTACTGTAAATGCTATCATAATGCCAACTTTTAGAATATTACTAACCTGCTTTCCTTTGATGAGAAGTTCGGCTGAGATTTGAACTCCTGAGAAGATCTCGTCTTTGATTGCTTTGCGCTCTTTCAATCCCTTAAACTACTTTCTACATAATCTGTTACAACAATATCTTCAATGAGATTAAATTTGAAACCAACAATCACAGATGAATTTATCATCAGATGAAGCTTTTACCTCTCCCTGCGATAACAACAGAAGCAGTATATTTACATCGTCTTGAATAATGGGAAGCCGATCATGGTGGCCGACTTCCAATAGACTGGCTTGAATTCGAAATTTGGTTATAGGAGGATAGTCATCATAATTTGTACACAAAAAACAATATCATCTATTTACTTGTGTCTTAGGCACAACTTGGGCCCCAATGTATTTCTCCCATAACATGTAATAATAAAGCTAACGGTTCAACTGAGATCAAGCGGTTTATGGGACTTATGCTCTCAAAGGATTTTTGCTATCTTCAACCATAGTTGAACAAGAGTGGATAACTCACGATGTGGCTCCAGGAAGTTGAATGGGCTGTTGATGGGCATGCACTTAATGCGTTAAGATGTCTCATCGATGAAGAAAGATCGATGTGAATGATTTCTCATTTGAGAGAAGCATTATTGAGAGTACATGTGATGAATTATCTGATATTAGTAGCTAACAAGAAGTTGTGACACAATATACAAGTAACGGCCCTAGCTCACTAGCCTAGGCTTTTGGGACTAATGGTGTTTATTCACTTGTGTATTGCATCCAATTTAGGCACCCAAGTAGTATTCTCCTTACACTGAGATACTAGAGGCTCGACCAAAAGAATCAGAATATTCAATCAAAACTTCACAAGGTGCCCGCAATGATCTCCATCTCTTTATGCAGCTCAAGTAAAACATTACGTATATCTTCCAAATTAGAAAGCCTCTTATCCCAAGAAACAAACGCATGAAGAACTCCATTAACTTCCACACTGCTCCAGCCCGCATTCTTCTTTATCCCTCTTCTACCCATGATCTCTCTAACCTTGTTCGAATAGCTCCATCTCCCGCATGAAGCATAAGCATTAGAAAGCAAAATATAACCGCCATCTTCCTCTGGATTAAGCTGTACTAGTTCCTTCAAAGCTTCATTGCCAAGCTTCAAGTCACCATGGGCTCTACTTGCACTCAAAATTGCTCCCCACATGGATTTGCTTGGTTTAATTTTCATCCTTCTGATCAAATCTCTTGCTTCAATCAGCTTTCCTGATCTAGCAAGAAGATCTACTATACACCCATAGTGCTCAACTCCAGGCTCAACACCATACTCTTCTCTCATGCTACTAAAAATCTTAAGACCTTGATCCACCAATCCAGAATGACTGCAGCCGGTAAGAACAGCAATCAAAGTGACATAATTTGGCATTAGACCTTCTTCTTTCAGTCGTCGAAATAGCTCTAAAGCTTCTATTCCGCGGCCATGGAATGCAAGCCCAGCGAGCATCGCCGTCCACGTTGTTACATCTTTGCCTCCAATCATCTGAAAAACACGGAGAGAACTTTCAGTGCTTCCACACTTGCAGTACATATCGATTAGCGCTGATCCTAAGAATTCATCTGAGCTTCCATGTGCCTTCAATACCAATCCATGAACACATCTTCCTTGATCCAGAACACCAGTTTCTGAAGCAGCAGAGATTAGATTGAAGCTTGTAATCTTATCAGGCTTGATATCTTGAGCTGCCATTTCCTTGAATATGTTTGTCACAGCTCCCCAGTCTCCATGCTGAGCAAACCCTGCAAGAAGGGAGTTCCAAGAGGCCAAATCCTTCAGAGGTGTCATGTTGAAGTATCTGTAAGCCGCATCGAATTCACCAGCATTGGCAAATCCTGATATAATTATATTCCATGATATTTGAGATCTCTTCTCAAGACCCTCAAAAACCTTCAAGGCAAATCCTATTTCTTCGCATTTGACATACATATCCATAAGAGCATTGCCCAAAACCAAAGAGGATTTCGGTAATAAGAACTTCCTCCTCATAACCCATGCATTTATTGACTTCCCCAAAATCACATTTTTGAGCCGACCACAAAGCTGAAGGATTCCTACCATACTGTATTCATCGAAATCAATACCTTCTTGAATCATGCAGTTAAGCAATTCAAATCCTTCTAAGATGAAACCATTTTTTGCGCATCCAGAAACCATTATGTTATAAGAAACCAAGTCTTTCAGTGACATTTGATCGAACACCTGGTGGGCAAACTCTGTTTTTCCAGAATCCATGTACACCTTCATGAGAGAATTCTGCATATACACATTTGAACTCAAACCATTCACGATTACATGACTGTGAATCTGCTGGCCAACGGAGAAACAATCACAGGATTTGAGGAGAGGGAGCAGAGAGTGTTCATCAGGGCAAATTTGGAGAGAAAGCATCAAGTTATAAATGGTTACAGATTGGGTAATTGAAAATGAAAGAGCTAAAATCATGGTGTTGAGGATGAACAGATTGGGATTGGGAGTGAAATGTCGGAAGAGGAGAATGGCGTAATTCAGGAGATGTTCGGGATGCGAGATAGCAGAGAAATATAGAAGCCGGCTCATAGGAAATGTCCGAGAGGCGAGATGGAGCCGAATCATCTGGGCTAAGATTTGCTTGAAATGGTGACGGGTTTTGCAGTTCTTCTCGAGGAGGACGAGAGTGGGGTGATTGAGAGTCAGTGAAGCAGCAGGATCCCAGTTTCTCGCATCTGCTGCACGAAAACAAGAAGATGAAACGTGGAGATAGAATGGCAGACAAATGGAACATGAAAACATCGAAAGAGAAAAACTAGTGGAACGGATCACGGAGAAAAGCCTCATGGCTATCATCGATCGACCAGAAGCACGACAGCTGCGACGTCCGCATTCAAAAGAAGAGGAAATGAATCTTCGCCGGCGAAGTACGCCGGCCGTCGGCTCCAGGGTTTCATGCTTTCGGGCAAGGTTACTAAGATATATAGTGATCAGAGATTAGAGCAATTATTATCATTATTATTATTATTATTATTATTATTATTATTATTTGATAAAAAGTTATTTTGGATTTAATAAGGTGCGTGACTCAGTGCTCCTTAATAATTCATTTATCTCAGCACTATTTTGACTTAATTATATTTAATTATAAAATTTTTTATCATTAATTTTATAGTTTTACGTCAAAAAAATATTGCTATTATTTAAAATTATATTATTTAAATAATTTTTTAAAACACAAATAAATGGATTCAAAAAATTGTTCTAGAGTTTTGATCCTTCAATAGAATAGTGAAAATTTTGTCGACCAGTACTCAGCATTGATGGCACATTCCTGCTCAATAAATATCGTGGTACTCTTCTTATTGCGGTGAGTATAGATGCAAATAATAGTCTTTTCTCTCTAACTTTTGCTACAGTTGAGTCAAAAAATAATGACTCCTGGGAATAATTATTTATAAGGATGTATGATTTGATCAAGCCAGTAGAAACTAGACAAGACTTTTGCATTATCAGTGACAAGCAACTTGGATTACAATGGGGTGTGCCCTTTGTTCCCCCGCACGCTGCTCACCGATATTTTAAAAAAGTCTTATGAAATTTGGGAATTTAATCGGTTGAGACTATGCGTGATAAAATGTATAGTGATGGTAATATAATATATCAGATAACTTGGTACAACATATATAAAATATCACGACTATACATCCAGATGCGTACGAATAGTTAGAGGATAGAATGTATAAAAAATAGACATTAATCCATGATAGAAGCTTTAGATTGGTACAATGACCACAAATTTGTTCAAATGCTTCAATGGTATCTTAGAGCGTGCACATAATTTACTAATAAAGGCACTTATGTGTGCAATATATTATTTCACAATCAGCTTATTTTTGAAATGCTCAAAGGCTGCAATTGAATGGAAAATAGAAGCTATTTCTCCGTATGTACTGAAGATTAAAATAGTCATACAAAATCAAGCACAAGAATCAAAGTTGTGCTTTTTCTATCAAAATTAATTACAATGAGGGTGGCTTATTTTTTCCAACAGTGTTACCTTATTATACCTGGGGTCATTCTTGATATAAGAAACTGGGGTGCCCTTTAATGCGGCTCGTGGAATCGTTGAACTCAAACCTCTAGTTCGGGTCAGAAGACTTGGTCGACCACGCACACGTCTTATTCGGAATACAATGGATAAGCAGCTTGGGAATCCTAACAAAACTTGTAGTGTGTCATTTAGTTGGTCATAACCGATCTACGTATTCTCGTAATTCTAAAAATATTAGGTAATTTTATTATTCATATTATACTTATATTTTTTGTGACGTCCCGGCTTCCCGGAAACGCCAGAAAAACCCACAAACTCACATAACCTTACCTCACCGTACGTCAGCCTTGCAGCAACCTGTTGTACCTCACACCATAACCCGTGATCTATCTTATGCAGTACCGATCAAAGCTTAGAAAACTTGCTCTGGCTTTCCTCTTCTTCCTCTTCTTTTCTGTTTTCCTGCAGCAGCCACCGCTGCTGCTGCTGCTGCTCCTGGCGGTGCTGGGCGAAAACGGCAGAGGCGATGACGGGAGCGCACGAGCGGAAGAAAGAAACCGAGAGGGAGAGAAAAAGCTCCAAGCAGCCACGCGTCTCACGCGACACGCGGAAGAGGCGGAGAAAGGGATTAGCGGCTGCCGTTATCTGTTTTGACAAAATTACAAATTGGTCCCCCTGTTTTCAACTGCTCATAAATAGGTCCAAAATATTATTTTTCAGTCCAAATTCTTTTCTTTTCAGTTCAACTCAGCTTTAGATTTTCTTCACCCAGCCATTTTGGGATGTCACAATCTCCCCACCTCTAGAAATTTCGTCCTCGAAATTACAGTCATTGTCCGTCAGAACAGAATCTGCATTGACACATGTCTATCCTGGGAGACACCTCCAAGGCAGGTGGAAAACTAGCAAAATGCACACATACATCTTACATTTCATCACACACAGCTATACATCATACATTTCATCACATATAGTCATAAAATAAATGCTGATGTTACATTAACAGTCATCACATAAATGCTGATACCATAGTAACATGCAAAATCAAAATACGCTGCAAATTCTTTTTAGTCTTTACACTTTTATCTTTTGGGCCCTGGTTTCTTGGTCTACGTCACAACTGCCTCTTTTTCATCACATATACATAGGATCCTTGGCAACTCCTAAAACATCTAAAGGAGTGCCACATCACATCTTGGCAACCATCCCCAACATTTGGGTAGGTTACCCCATCTAGCATTGGCATGGCTCGAGCAGGCAGGGACATAAACACATCAAGAAACCCTTTTAATACATTGTCGATCTTAAAGCATCTTTATAATCACATTTTGTTGTTCCAAGTCCGCAGATCATAATCTGCCTTTTGACTTGGTAAACAACTCAGTTACATTATCATCTTGCTCTTAACATTCTTATACATTTCTTTCATATAGGAATCAACATTCCAATTCACATAGAATTCAACATTGCATTTCACATATAAATCAACATTGCATTTCACATATACTTTAATCAGCATGCATAAGAAAACATATGAAACATTCTGAACAGTAATCATAATGCCTGCAACATGTATTCTGAAACAGTCTGAATAGTAATTCATGAGTCCTACAACATGGATTCAACATATTATCAAATTTCTTTTTATATCTTGCTATCAACATCAGATCTTCATCCGTCATCTTGAAAATTCTTCTGTTCCTCCTGTATCAATCACATATTATCAACTAACTATTCATATTCAGATTCTATACTCAGTGATTTGTGTGTGAAACCCACTACATCTACCCACATCTCCACATAGGGTCGCAACTGCTCTGATACCATCTGTGACGTCCCGGCTTCCCGGAAACGCCAGAAAAACCCACAAACTCACATAACCTTACCTCACCGTACGTCAGCCTTGCACAACGGCTGTTGTACCTCATACATAACCCGTGTTATCCATCTTCATGCAGCACCGAATCAATGCTTAGATAAAAATTCGCCTCTGGCTTTTCTCTTTCTTTCGCTCTTCTTTTCTGTTTTCCTGCAGCAGCCACCGCTGCTGCTGCTGCTGCTCCTGGCGGTGCTGGGCGAAAACGGCAGAGGCGATGACGGGCGCGCACGAGCGGAAGAAAGAAACCGAGCTGGGCGGAAACGGCAGAGGCGATGACGGGCGCGCACGAGCGGAAGAAAGAAACCGAGAGGGAGAGAAAAAGCTCCAGGCAGCCACGCGTCTCACGCGACACGCGGAAGAGGCGGAGAAAGGGATCAGCGGCTGCCCTTATCTGTTTTGACAAAATTACAAATTGGTTCCCCTGTTTTCAACTGCTCATAAATAGGTCCAAAATATTATTTTCCAGTCCAAATTCTTTTCTTTTCAGTTCAACTCAGCTTTAGATTTTCTTCACCCAGCCATTTTGGGATGTCACATTTTTATACACATTAATTATTATTTTTTTAATTTCTCTTTTACGAGGTGTAGGCGAAATGGCTCGAGGCTGGGGATGCAACAAAAGGGAGGGTGTTCTTGATAATCTTCCTCCGGCTATTCATCCTTCTCTGGATCATTTATGAGGCAAACATTGTGCAACATATCTAGACTAGTCTCGTTTGTTGCAGTCTACAAGTCATTTACTTATGTAACTAGACTGGCCAGTTACTTGTCTACATTTCATAGTTGCTTTACAAGAAGTAGGTGTTGCCAATATTCATCTCGATCAAATTAAATTAGATCATTATCTCATTACTGCATTGGTAGAGCGTTAGTCTCCAGAAACCAACAATTTCACTTGCACGTTAGAGAGATGACTGTTCCATTTTACGATGTTGAAGTCATTCTTGATATTTACATTGACGAAGATGCACTCATTGGCCATCCACAAGTAGGTGTATCAGTCTTAGCATAGCTATACAAATAGTTGTCATGTGCAGTTGCACCCACTAGAAGTACTGTTACAGGGTGCATACATTTACTACAACTTTGGGCATGAGAAAAATTACATATAAGTTGTCCCTCTAGATAATTGCAGTTCGATTAGCTTACAGGCATGCCACTCATATATATAAGCAAATTCTCCATTTTTTATTTTAATTATTAATTTTTAAAATTTTATTGTTAATTATTCAATGATATTGTTAGGTAGTGTGTTGCTGGACAGGCTCCGTATCATGCGGTCTCCTTCTCTCGCAATGAGATAGATATGCAATGTCAAAGCTAAGTTGCGTGGACGCCGAATATTATCACTCTTCTACAAATTCTCTTACTGATCTATAGTGCTGGACATGCTTACTACTTATATGGGTACTAATTATAGCATGGGATGTGGTTGAGTGGTACCTTCCGAATAGAGTAATGCGACAATTCGAGTATCAGTAGCACTTTCCAATATATGATTGAGCTAAATTTTCATAGGAGAGATGCTTGTGGGCGAGCAACACAAAACTGGTGTTATGAATATGCTCTGTACATTAGCATATGGAACAAGTGTAGGAGATTTGTTGAGGAGCCTATTTAGGTTAATGAAAATGATGCAGAGGCATTGAGATTATACATGATTGGTATAAGAATTGGGCGTGTCTGTCACTTATATTTGTTGATCTAGAGGAGTCTACGTTATACTTTTCGGCAACACCCATTATGAGAAGATCTGTATGATATATACCTTAATAATTATTTTTTTGTGTTTTACTTGCACAGTATGATATCGCTCACATCGTACATACATTTATTGGGACTAAATGATGCACTAAAAGGTAGTAGCCCAAGTGTATAGCTAAGTTCAAGTGATCAACTCCTTTCATTATATGATCAACTGAGGGCACTTCACTTCCCTCGGTATATATACTAGTGGCTTTACCTACTGAGAGTTAGTATGATTTACAACCACAAGTATTTTTTATGCTCAGAGAGCTTGTTGGACTATCTCATGATGATGCAGACTCTTGTCATCACACTATGATCCTAGTAGTTCGAATATTCATTACCATGCAATATACTAGGCGACACAATTTGATGTTAATTCTTATATGTCATTATACAATGTAGACCAACAACATGTTGAGTTTGATGATCCTGAGAAGGACAATGTTTATGGTGATGATGCACATGAGAGATGTGGACAATGACTGCCAGAAAAGGGACACAAAGATGATTATCTATTTATCATTGTATTTTGCAATCTTTTATAAGCATTTATGGATTATTCATATTAAATATGAATGTTATTTTATTAATGTTCTTGTATGTGATGATTTAAATGTTATTTTTTTTTATTTTGAATGCCGACAATCGCTCAAATAAAAAGAATGACAGAATGGAAGCGAAGAGCATTAAGTTCAAAGAAGTGTAGGATCGGTGAAAAATACAAAAAAATTACAGAAGAGTCAAGAGACCTAACCTAGACAAAGACAATAGATGTATACTTAGAGTTTTTGTAATAAAATAGCATTTAGAGATTTCTAACCAACTAAACATTTATGGAATATGAAACTTATTACAGAAGAATAGGATAAAGTACTTATTTGTTTTTAAATAAAACATTAAAGACAACATATATTATAGCAAAAATATCGAAACTATCAAACCTAATACTTCTAATTTGTGTGAGAAAAACTGACACTAAATTTTAAAAACTTTGATCAAAGCATAGATAAAATACATATCTCACAGCAGAAAATAGACAAATTTACATACAGAATAAATGTACTATTTCAATCATGTTATATAGTATGCACTATTTTTTGATTACTTGCATCACACAATCCTAAAAAAATAAATAGTACATATCATACATGTATAATATACATATTATAAATATTTTTTTAATTATATGCATAATATATAATATGATTGAAAGGGGAAAAAATGCAGACATCGTAAATATGTAGAAATATAGCAGGAGTAGTTGACGGGCACGTGCAGGTGACAACCTGGTTCTAAGATGGGGCTTTCGGTTTAGGTGGTTTTAAGGTTGGAGATTGTATCATGAGTAGAGCTGACAAGGCCCCTATCTCCTCCATCAGATTCATCACCTGCAAAAGACCAAATTTTCTTACAAGTGTAAAGTTTTAAGGTACAGGATACTATGCTTTGTGTATAATCCTCAGTTAGTGGAAAATTTATTAGGTGCGGCCACCCTGCAGCGTCACACTTTTGGCACCCAATCAACGCATGCCATGCAGACGTGCGTGGCCCACTAGCCTGCTCACATGCGTAATTGTGAGGAAATATCATTTTTTTGTTGTTTCGTGTCATTTTGCATAGTTTTGCAAATTTTATATATAACTATTTTGCTTGATTTGTAAACATATACAAAATAAAAAATAGGTACATATAAAGTTGAAAATTATCAATACAAAGTAAAAAAATGTCCATACAATGTAAAAAAATCATATATTTTTTGTATGACTAATTTCAACTTTGTATTAGCATTTTTTTCATTTGTATTAATCCTTTTTCGACTTTGTATATATATACAAATCATGTAAAATAATCATACAAAAAATACTTGCAAAATTATATAAAAATGACACGAAACGGTGCGAAACGACGTTTCTTTGCCATTACACGCATGAAGAAGTTGGTGCGCTTTGCGCATTTATGTGGGCATCAAATGAGTACGTGAGTCTGAAATTTGAAGTCATTTATACACCTAATAATTTTTTAAGTAGCATAAGTCTGAAAGTCATTTTTAAATGATGAAAATAAGACTACACATTTGAAGTCATTTATAAAAGACAAATATTATAGTTAAAAAAAAAGATTTTTGACTTATATCAGCCTTCTAGATAAGAGCATGTCTACAAGAAGTATCTCATAGATTTCATCAATGTTCTTTGTTATGGTATGCTTCGATAATATGTCTTCTCCTTTATTATGACTTTAGAGAGTAACAGATTGGGATATGCAGAAAGCATGACAATCAAATGTCAAAACGTTGTCAAAGCCGGGCATAGTTTCAAAAATTTGAGAATAATTCTGCTACATCCTTTTCTCCACTATACAAAGATACATGTTAGGTTTTCGGCATAACTCTTACCATATTCTCTAATTGAGATTCATTAGTGTGTTGTATTCTTATGTAAGTTAGTGAGCTTCTCTATGCTTAACAATGAAATTGTGTAGGAGGGCTGTTTTTCTACTCATTATAATGGAATCTACATCCCAGTTTTGTAATTCTCTTTAATTGGATTAATGAAACTTTTCTCCTATCCTCTCAATAGTTTTTTTTCTTGCAAGGGTTTCCAAATAAATCTATGGATCCACTATTCTCCTTCTTCATCTCTTCACTCTTTTACTTCAAAATCACTTGTGGTGTTGTTTGCATGATTCTTCTATTTGTCAAAGTTTCACTTATGCTCAGTCTTTTGCTATGATTGTTATCTCTAACAGCAGCTAACCTTAGGGTCCCAGAAGTAATTTACCGATATAATAAAGTTAAAGTTGCATGCGATAATACAAAATTTAAAGAAAAAATCTTAATCAAAAATGGAATTTCCATAACTGTAACTTGTTTCAATTATAGGAAAGAAATTTCTTGTACGTAGAAGCAAGATTATTGTAGAATCTACAATGATGAGAACCTGAGAATGGATGCAACTTAATTTGTCAAAGCATTGCTGAGATTGTGAATGAGTGGAAATGATCACTCGTGGCAACGTATTGATCAGAGAATGTAACTCATACTTCAGTTGAAGAAGATTAATAGATTGACATATGAAGACTGAAGAGTTCGCCTAGAAGGTGATCGCACTGGTAATTAAGAGGATATTTAGTTCAATGTTATCTTAATTTTATGCTATGTAATTTAAAAATAATAATTATTTAATTTGATGACATGTGTAGATAATCATATAAAAATTATGAAATTATCACTCAAAGAATAATATCTAGATATCACAAAATCTAAATAACATGACAAAACATCAAGATAACATTAAACCAAATGCCACCTAAAGCCTGGCACAAAAATTAGATTATCTCATTATGACTAATGAGTTACAGTTCTAACTCAGCAATTTCGTAATAGTAAAAGATCTATTTTGTTGAAGATCATAAAAAAAAAGATCTATTTTGTCTGTTATTTTGATCAAGAAAGTTTGGTTAAGTTATATTTACAGTTCCCCGTGGATCTATGTAATGATCGCTCCCACCTCTCATGCTCCTGCTCTAAGGCACTGTATGATTTTTCCTTGATGCTTTCCATGGAAGGTGGTTTCCTGTGCATAAGGAAGCCAATGGTAGGCTATTTTAAGTAGTTTTATCACCTATTCTTAAAAAAAGGGATGCACACTGGTATTCTGTTGACCTCAATATGACTTATGAGTTACAGTTCTAACTTGATAATTCTACAATCTCACAGTGCAAGGTATTTTATCTATTATTTAAGTTATACTTGCAGTTCCCCATGGATCTATGTAACAATCGCTCCTGCTCCTCATGCTCCTAATCTAACTTACTCTATGGTCGTTTCCTGAAACTTTCTTGGGAAGTGGTTTCCAGTGATTAAGGAAGCCGACGATACTACGCTGATTTAAGTAGCTTGATCACCTATCCTAAACAATGGAGGGATTCACACTGCTATGCCTTCACCGCTATTTTAAAGATGAGGTTCTTCTTCGCACAATTCGCATTCTTGAATTCAAAATGGCATATCTCTTCAACTTTACTGCTGAGGTGGTATTTCACTTTTTGCATTTTTCAAAAACAAAGATGACTTACAATCCTAGGCCTAGCCTATAATAAGTAAGGCTGTAAACAATCTATTGTTGAGCAGATCAGACCTCAGCATAAGATTGAATTAAAAATTTTCAATTTGATCTCCACAATATGAACGAGAAAAGTTCGACCTAATCTCAATCCAAGTTAGACTTGGCTTGATTGTTATTAATTCAAGCTTGATTCAAATCAAAGTCAATCTGACTTCGATTATTTTTCGATCTTTAAGGCAAAACCCTAGATATACATGTATTTATTTATTCAATCAACTTAAATCCTGGCCATCTATCTTGACTTACGGTTAGAAATTAAAACAAAAAAATTAATTTACAACCGATAGGGTTTAAACAAAGGTCATGGAGAAAAATTCTAATATAACTGCCCATTAGGTTATTTAAAAAAAATATAGTAAAACAAATTATATATACATATATTTAAATAATATATTTAATCAATCAGGCCTATGCGTAAGCTTGATTTGATCCCATGCCGACTCAAGATTAGATTGATCATAATATCAAGATATAAGACTAACTCATTAGTTGGATTACTTGGATCTAGTAGATCTCGATTTGATAAAAAATCTAATTTAATTTTTAATTTATCTTCGATCTGAGCGAAACTAAGAGACTTAATAAAATAAATCACAAACAACAACAAATATTACGAAAATCGACCATATTGAGTTGGAAAATCAAATTCCCAGCACTAACATACTAGGACAATGCTAGTTGGACATTAACATAAAGCGCTTCAACAAGAGGTAATGAAATTAAGAAGAGTCCTTCCGGAGACTCAGTGAGTCGAAAGAAGAAGATTAAGCCCAGGATGTTCAAACAAATACATAGAATCGGCAATTTCTTGTCTGACATAAGAGATTACCTCAGCCAACTGAAGAGAAATGCCTGCCACCGGCTGTGCTACAAAACCAACAATAACGTTTCTGCTCATGGTTGAAATCTGTCATCAAATACAGGAAGAGTCAGCTGAGAAGAAAAATGAGATGATGAGCTCAACAAAAAAGACGAGCACAACTTCATTTATCGAGAAAACCTGATAAAGCTTCAAGCCAACACTGCCTCCCAATAGTACTGTGAAATTAACTACATACTTTAAGAACTTCAACATACAATTTTAAAAGAACAGCATAAAACATAAACAGCTAATGCCTAATGGATGTGATTGAAGTGAAGAATATAAAATCATGATCTCAGCAATCCAACCTGTTAATTTGAAATTCTCAATGACTGCCTCCAGCAATCTCTGCAAGAAAAAGGAGGCAGAGATTTTATTCCCTTTATATCTTCTATGCGCTAACAATTGATAGACAAAATGGTTGAAATAAATGCACCTCAGTACCGTTGATGTGAAGGATGAAGAAATCAGCAAAGTAGACTTGCACAAGCATGTTGACCCCAAAGAGAGAAATTTATCATTAATGAGGGAGAAAAACAAAGCTGTTAAGCAATCTGCCAGCTTAGTAGCATATGTCAAATCGGTAAAGTCAGCTAGAAAGACAATCATAGTCTGACTTGTTTAAAGCAGTTTGAAGGGAACAAGAGAGTGGGTATAAAGCAGGTAGAGTTGTTTGGTTGTTGTAGGTTTGGTATGTAAGAATATCTTGTGCTACATCATTTAAGATAACTGGTCCCACAAATGTTGAGTTTCTTTTATAGAGCGTAAGATTCACAAGAAAAAGTCACAACAAAATTTTATTAACCAATGATTGTGTCATTTGACGAAATGACTAGTTCTTTTCTATGATGTTGATTATTTTATTATAAACAAGCTGGAAAATGAGCTCAATTTTACCATCATGAGCAGCTAGTGCATGACTCAGTATGACTATTATACAGGCTTGGTAAGGTTTAAGCCATCATTTATGTTTGGACTTCCATTTAATTGATGATTCTAATTAGCTAGTCCTGGTGATATGCTCTTAAAACAGGCCTTTTTCAACCTTAATTAGGCCACCAAAAGAGCCCACTTGAAATATAACTTGGAATAATTGGGTTATTATCAACCCTAATTTCATTATGTATTTAAAGACAGGTACAATTACAATAAGATACCCACAAAACATATAGATAATAATTACACTTCAAAGTACTTATCCTCACAACAATATAGGATCAGAAAAACACAAGGGCAACCATCCATGGTGAAACGGAGACTTCACTAGATAATTTCGGTCTAAATTCTTCTATTAAATGAATGCTGTGAATAATAAGCCTAATATACCTAACTATTTTAAGGTTTTGAGAGAGTTTTTTTTTTTTAATAGTAGGTTTTGAGAGAGTTATAGTGGATTTCTTGTAATCTATTTGTAGAGGCTCTTGAAGATGGTTAATTTCTCTTGGTAAGCAGTAGTTTTTCCTAAGATTTGGTATTTTTCACCAAAGTCGCTGGTTCTTTATTATTCTCTGATATTGCATAGAGGTTCTTTTCGTATTACTATGGTTTTCAATCTACATTTCTATTATGTTGTTTAAAATCTATCCTGGGAGGCTATGTGCAGTTGATTGTATTCGATACCCACCAAGGTAAGCATTATTCACATTGCAGCTTAGGTTGCCAACTCAAAATTTACGACATTGTCTTATCCAGTTCTAACCTTAACATAATAATTGCTAAACAAGGAATTCATTCTGATGTAAATGAGTGATGGATTGTAGGCAGATCATAGCGATGTGTGATTTGTAAGAAAGAAACCCAAAGAGAGCTGAAAGAGAGTAAAGAAGAAAGAACACAGAGGTTTACGTGGTTTAGGAAGATCCCCCAAGTCCACAGGGCCAAATTGAGCTGAGTTTCACTAGTGACTGAGGTTCCTTGATTGTACTTCCTAACGCTTTGCATTATAATCCGCAATGAGTCAGCACCTCTGTAAACCCTGAATATCTGCATGCAGACCTAATTGTACCGCTCATTCATGTTCAAACCAAAATTGAAGCCACCTTC
This sequence comes from Apostasia shenzhenica, assembly GCA_002786265.1. NCBI lineage: Eukaryota > Viridiplantae > Streptophyta > Magnoliopsida > Asparagales > Orchidaceae > Apostasia > Apostasia shenzhenica. The sequence continues at coordinate 858,976 of KZ451930.1, read as the reverse complement.
TCGATCGCAACACTTAAACAAAAGTAAGCAAATTGTCAAATCTCAGATGCGGACAATATTTGGCTGGTTACCCGCAAATCCGTGTTGTAAGAATCGGTGGGTCGGCCACTCCTTGCCGGCATTTCTGTGCGCATGTGGCTTGCTGTGCTCCCTGCGTTGCTGGTAATCCATGTAAACCCTAATAAAGAGCAAGCGAAATGGTGATCGACAAGATGCAAGAAATTAAAAAAAATACGAACTTGAGGAAGACTGCCTGGCCCGAGCCCTAAATCGTCGTAAGTGAACCTGAAATCTCGCTCCTCGTTTCATCATCAACCGGCGAAAAGCTTTCGTTGATGGCCGGAAAGGAGAAGACGAGTTCTTCCGCCATAGACGGAAAACGGGAGGGAAGTGAAATTGAAAAGTGCTGGAGAAATTATTGGGTCGACCACTATAATGAGATCAAACGGAAAAAAACCATTATGATCAACCAAAATAATTTTTAAAAAATTAGTTCAAAAAATAATAATAATAATAATTTTTAAAAAAGCCTTAATAATAATTTTTTTAAATAATTCCTTGAAATAATTTAATAAACCAAAATATAGTCCACATTGATTTGAGGTTTGTTTTAAGTTATGAGTGACAAAATACATTAATTTATAAATTTAATGAAAAATAAAATTATATTAATATTATTGAGTAAAAAGTTAAAGAAAAATAATTTTAATATTAAAATTTATATTATTTGTGAAATAAAATTAATTTATAATATTTAAAAATTTATGTTTAATGTGAAATAAAATTATTAAAATTATAAAAAATTTAAAATATTATTAAAATTTTAATTAAATTTTTTTGGAATCATATAGGCTAAATTTATAATGACGGACATTCTAAGTTAAAACGTTATTATAAATAAATGTTATAAATATAGATTATATAATAATATTATCGAATATGATAACTCGTGTTTATATATTTTACATTAAATTCTTTAAAACTTACAATATGCACATAAAAAAATTTTAAACATGAAATCTCACACAAAAAAAAGGTGCATGTAATATTCAAAATTATATTTGGTATAAGAAATTGTGATTTAAAGAATATTAAAGTAAATAATTATGTTTATATATTAATTTTTTTTTTATTTATACATCTTCATTTTATTATATTTAATATTATAACAATAATATTCTATTAATATTAGTATAATTAAATTATAATTAACCCAACTTAAATACCAATGACAACCTAATAAGGGCTTTGGGCAACACTGAAATAAAAAGCAATGGAATATTGTCAATATAATATTTAAAATTATGAGATAACATTCTTTTAAATAAATTTTAAAAATTAATTAATATATAAAAAAACATAATTTTACAAAATACATGCATATAATTTAACATAATAAATTTTATGTTGGCAAAAATAATATTATTACAAATATAAACGTTTTTGGAGTATAATTACAAGTTCTATAGAATTTTTTTAGTTATTTCACATGCTATGTTCCTGCAAAATTATTGACCCAAGCTTTGAAATGCTATTTTTTAAGATGAAAAATGATTTTTCAAACTTTGAAGCCAAGTTAGACAAAAAGATAGAATGAGAAATGAGTATATCTGAAAGAAAATTAGTGTTGCATCAATTGAGAATAAATTTAGAGAAAGTCGGTTTAAATGGTTTGAACATATAAATGATAGGCCGATTGAAGCTCCAGTTAGAAAAATTGAGTTATTGGATTTCGCTCATGTACAAAGAGGAAGAGGGAGACTAAAAAAAATATAGCAAGAAACTATAAGGAGTGATCTTAGTTACTTAGACTTAGATAAGAATTTAGTAACTGATAGAGCGCAATGAAAACTTGCTAGTGCCCTAGTAGTTCAACTAACACGTATTTGCATATTTTATACCGACTTTCTAAAATATTACAATATGTAAATTTTTTAAATTCAAATCCCACACAACTAAAAAAATATGAATGTAACATTTTATAAGCACATTAAGATATTTAAGAATAAATACCTAATATTATAAATACAATGACATAAAATATCAAATATGCATTTATCCCAAATAATTTTTAATATTTAAAATTATTTTAAATATAAAAGATTATTATTAAAAAAAATATAATGTGCATATTACCAACCACTTAAACTTCATTTACACATAATTACAAGTTCAATGAAATTTGAAGTTAATCCACAGCTCTCTGTTCTTGAAAAATTATTAACCCAAGCTCTCAAATACTATGTCTTCATTGCTTCATAGCCTCTTACTTAAATTTTAAATCCAACTAATATTCTTATATAAATAACTAAAATTGCATTAAGGTGTTTGACAAAAAATTGTTTGAGATTAGGTGCGTTAAAAATATCCGAAACTCAAAACTAGCTCGAAACTCATTCGATTTTTGAATCAACTCAAAATCAATTCGAAAAATTTGAATCGAATCATGAGCTAAAGATTTTGACTTGAAGTTTATTTCGAGCCAATTTCGAGTTCGCTCTAGCTCGCTCGAAATATGATTCAATTTAGCTCAAATTTATATGTACAGCATAAATAATATTAAAACATGATATAAATATATATAATTTAGTTAGTGATTTAATGATAAAATAGAAGAGATTTAAAATTTATTTTTCTCAAAATCTAAGAATCAAATCCTCTTAAATACATAATATTTTCACATTTTTTTATAATTACGAACCGATTTGAATCATAATTCGAGCATTGAGCCGAGCCGGGTAGAATCATATCTCATTTCAATTTCAAGCTGATTTCGAGTCGAGCCGAGCCGAGCTCAAAATTTTCAATTTTGAAATGACTTCAACTCGCTCGAAATCGGTCCGATAACAACCCTATTTGAGATATTCAAGTTATTCTTTTTTATCCTTTTCTCTTCAATGCTTAACAAAAAACTAAAACTACTAAAAAAAAGAAAATTTACATCCGTCACTTTCAAAGATTCATTATTTTCAGACAAGAACTTTAAAGTCTATTATTTTCAAGCAGCACCTCTCATTTTAGGATAAATTTACAAGTAATACACCGCTATTGAAATTAGATAAAAGTGTTGCATGAAAATAATAGATCTCTGAGAGTGTCTCCTGAAAATAATAAATCTTTGGGAACAACAAGTGTAAATCCCAAAAAAAATAACTATTCAAATTTAAAACTGAATTATCTTGAAGCTTGAAAGTAAACATACAGACTGAAACACAGAAATTCATTCGCCTAGCAAGCTGCTGGACTGAAACGCGAAAGATTAAGCTTTGAAGCTTAAAAATATTATCTAAAGCTCATCTTTTTCGTGTTTTTCGGGATTGAGAATGCCTGATTTCAATTTAGAGACCAGAAAAGTTTCATTTTGACGATGAAGCGCCCTTACAGTGTTTGTTAAACCATACTCCAATGTTGAGGAAGCTTTCAAAGTCTGTCTGTGGTCTGCAGAAGGGAGAAGCTTTCAAAATATGAAGAGAAACAATCTTTGGTTTGCTGAGTTTGGTATAAGCTTAAGAGGGCATTAGATTCAATGTTATTTTAATGTTATGTCATGCTATCTAGAAAAAATAATTATTTAATTTAATGACATCTATAAATAATCTTTCATAAAATTATAGAATTATTAATTAAAAATTAACTTCTAGATATGATGACATCTAAATTATATGAGATAATACTAAGATAACAATGAATCAAACAAACGTCAAACTGTTTAAACACAAAAGTAAAGTAGCTTAAATCGTTTCTGCATCTAAGCAATTTTTGTGTAAGTTTAACTGTAAGGCCCTGTTTGGCAATGGGTTAAAAATCATGGCTAAAATTACTCATGATCAAAATCTTAAATTTATTTTTAAAAAACTTAAAAATTTATTTTATATTTCATCTCACACAAATTCCAACATTAAACAATCACTTTATTTCACATCTAATACAATTCTCAATAAATCAATCAACTTTATTTCACATCATATATAATTTTTAATATAATCAACTTATTTTATTTCATATCATACACATTTTTCAAAAATGACTAAAAATTTCAATCAAATTCTCTTTTTTTTCCTATTACCAAACAGAGCCTAAGTCTTTTTTGCATCGTAAGCTGCTCGAACATGAAAGTTTTCACAACTTGAGCTGCTCAAGCGGCTTAAATGCCAAATGGTCAGTTATGCAGTTTCACAAGTCAAGCAGCTCAAAAAATTCTCAAAAAGTTAAGCCATTTAACTTAAATAAGTTGAGCTTTTACCAAACATAGATAAGGACAAGTGGGCTTAAGAGACAAACCTTCCTAAGTCGTGAACATCATCGGGAAACACCACAATTTTAACTTCAACTCCATTCTCTCTTAGAGCCCTTGCATACTAAATAGAAATAAAGAAATATAGTAAGCAACAGGATATTGGAGTGAATTTAAGCCAATTTTGATATGCAAATCAAATAAAAAATACATGATATTAAAAAAAATCATCATCGAATCTCAAGAAAAAAAATCATCCATGTTAGTTTGTTTTATCTCAACTATTTGGGGTCGGGCTTGTAATTCACTTTTCGTTAATTTATTTAACTATCTAGTAGTTCAAATGTGCTTCTACTTTTATACGTTGCACATAGCCATGCCAATGAAGAATATTTTCTCTAAACTCATCTTTGATAGATACTATATCAATATTCTCCGTACATAAATCATCCTTTATTTGCCTAGTGAAAAGATACACTTCAACCAAATCCATCATGCACTACAATTCTAGCAAAGGAAATCACTAAGCTGTAAATCCATGATTAACGCTAATGAAGCAAGGGCACAATTGGGTCATGTAGCTTAAAATGGACGTCATGCCCCAACTAAGAGAATCCACACATGCTTTCAATGAATCAATTACTCTGCTTAAATGATAAGCTATTGAGGAGGTCTCACTTACTATGCAACCATTGTCACCCGGTTCTAAGCAAAGCTAAAAAAATAAGTATTGCAGAATGCAGAATCCTGAAAAGGAGACATTCAAGTGTGCGATGCAACAAACCCATCACAAAATTCAAGACATGATGCCTCTAATGAAATTAAACTATCTCAAGGGTCCAATGATGCTCACCGCCTTGGCTCTTGTCAAAAAGCTCAAACAGGATAAATACTTTTAAGAGGCATGTTTTGAGAAACCATTCTACACGAAAAGCATACATGAATTACAAAAATTTCTAGATTTGTGTGCTCAAGCAATAGACTGACTTGTTTTATGGATTTTGTTCAGTCGCACAAGAAGTAGCATTTTCTCGAATTTTAGGAGCAATTTAGATTCAATGTCAGGTGTCGCAATAGTAGGCGGTTTCCACGCGAAGGGGGCTAGAGTCACCTTTTTATGGCACAGACCCGTTTTAGCGGACCCTGCTCCCAATTCATCTGGAGAATGAATTGGGCCCCTGTGTTGATGATCTACTAGTTGATTCAAATTGAATCATCCTTGTACTTCTACACGATAGAGTGATCAAATCGGACGCTATGCCATTGATTGAATTTCGTTAATCGACCCGTTGCTTTTTCTGGCTTACCTTCATACCCAACCTACCAACTCCAACTCTTGGCTTTTATATCGGGAAAAGAAAAGGCTTGACCTGGCTTTCCTAACCTTACAACTGGCACTGATACTTATCAACTTTTTTAAAGAAAGACAGTGAACCAGAAGTTAGATTACTTCTCTTATTTTATTTATAGATCGAAGCAAGGGCGGATCCGTGGGTTTCTTCCCTTTTCTTTTAGGGGATCCGCTTTCGAATAGCTTGCTTGTAACAAGTCCATGATTCAAGCTTAGAATATTTCAAAGCCCGTATTGGTCCATTATTACCTCCCTGACATCTCGCCTGTGGAGAAGTAATGACTGGAAAGATAGGCTGAAAGGTAAAGGGAGCGGAAAGACGAGGGATGACAGCTGCTTGGACCCGAGTGGTTGGAAGCTCCAATTCGACAGGGATGACAGCTTCTGAGTTGTAGGTGAACGCCTTGAGAGTTCTTGATAGTAAAGCACCGGCTGCATGCTTGATTGCCCATCTTGCCCACATTGTGAACTACATTCTCTTATTGTTGCGAGACAGTAAACTCTGTCACAATGCACATGTAGCATGCAAGCAGCATTTTCTCAGGATTTTTGGGAGCCTTTGATTCGATTGGGACGTTGCAGGGCCTTGCAACATTTTAACAAATTTTTAGGCAAATTTGTATTCAATCTGAGTAATCACAAGGCCACGCAAAATTTTTATTAGTCTTACTATGCATTTATCTTTAACATTCTTCTTTCAGCAACAATTAGTTTGGTTGATATTGTGATCAATATGACAGTCGGCAAAATTGTTGTGGCAAAAATATTGTTTTATAGAATTTTCTTACAAGTCTTTATGGTATACTTATGTCATATAAAACTCCTAGGCCATCCTTCCATTTATACTAGCCACCGATAAAACTATTTGGATATTTTCATTTACACTAAGACAAAATGAAAGAGCATAAACCTAAAATCATGGAAGCGAGGGAAATAGAAAACCCTAACAACAACCAAGCTTTAATCCCACGAGGTGGAGTTGGCCACATGAATCTTTTATTTCCATTATGCTTTATCAATTAACAAATTCTTATTTAGGTTTAAGTATGTAAGATCACTCCTCATAAATTTTTGTCATATCTTCTTTGGTCTCATTCTTCCCTTTGTACATAGGCAAAATCTAATAACTCGAATTTTCTAATTGGAGCTTCAATCGGCCTACGATTTACATGTCCAAACTATCTAAGCCGACTTTCTCCAAATTTATTCTCAATTGATGCAACTTCAACTTTCTCGCAAATATATTCATTTCTCATTCTATTCTTTCATGTGTATCGATACATTCACCTCAACATTTTCATTTTTATAATATTTATTTTATTTGCATGTTTCCTCTTTATAGTCCAGCATTCAGTGTCATATATCATCGCTGGTCTTACTACAGTTTTATAAAATCTACCCTTAAATCTGGATAAAATTTTTCTATTGTACAATGCAGTAGAAGCATTTCTACATTTTACCATCTTATTTGGATCCTACTAATGTTATTATTTATTTCATTATTATTTTGTATAATTGCTCCAAGGTATCTAAAGCGCTCACGCTTCTTAATAATTTGATTACTAATTGTCACATCACCAACATAACTGCTTCTTTCTTAACTAAATGTAGACTCTATATATTTAATTTTTAATCTAAGAAGCACGGACACTTCTAAGAAGTAGTCGTGGCGGTGTCGGACACGGACACGCCACTGACACGGCGGGACATGTATCCAATTTTTTAATTTAAAAAAAATTAGGACTCGGCTGGACACTTCTAGGACACTTCTAGGACACTTTTAGACACTTGTAGGACACTTGCAAGACACTTGGACACAGCTCAATTATTAATTAATTAAATTTTAATAAAAAATAAAATTAATTTTTCCAAAAAAACCGGTTCAAATGGTTTGCCCTAAGTTTTCCACGTGCGTCCTCCCTCTCTCTGTCGCGGTCGCATCTCACAATCGCTCTCTGTCACGGTCGCAGAGCCAGTTCTCGCCGGCCATTGCAGTCGTCGTCGCCGTCGCCTCTCCCGTCACGGTCTGCATTTCCTTCTTCTTCTTCTTCCTTCTTCTTCTTCTCTGGTTTTCTTCTTCTCCTTGTTCTTCCTTCTTCTTCTTCTCTGGTTTTCTTCTTCTTCTGCCTCTTCTTCTTCCTTCGTATTCTTCTTCTTCCGTCTTCTTCTTCTCCCTTCTTCTTCTTCCGTCTTCTTCTCCCTCCGTAAAGAGAAAGTCGTCGTCTTCTTCTTCCGTCTTCTTCTTCTTGCCTCTTCTTCTTCATGCCTCTTCTTTTTCTATTTTTATTAAAATTCTACAAAATAAATAATTTTATTTATTTTACATGTCCTAGAAGTGTCGTGTCTTATTTTTTTTAAAATTGACGTATCTCCGTGTCCGTGTTGTGTCCCACGTCTGTGCTTCTCAGTTTTTAATCTATTGAGATAAAAATCTTTAAATTTTAAAGTATTCCTTCATAGCATGAGTTTCGCTTTGACTTCCTCTTTAGTTTTATCAATAAGAATAATATTATCTGCAAAGAGCATACACCAAAATACCTTATTTTGGATATGTCCAATTAGGACTTCCATAACTAAAATAAAAAAATACGGACTTAAAGCCGACTCTTGGTGTAATCCAACTGTAATAAGAAAATTCTTAGTCAAACCTCCTTGTGTCCAAACACAGGTAACAGCTCCTTTATACATATCTTTAATAACTTGAATATAGACAGTGCAAATCTTTCCTTTCTAAGACTCTCCACATTACTTTTTTTGGAACTTTGTCATAGACGTTTTCAAATCAATAATAACCAAATATAGATTTTTCTCTCCTTAAACTTCTCAATAAATAAATAGCTTACATAGTAAATCTATCTGACATAAAATCAAACTAATTCTCTGATATTTTAGTATTACAATATAATCTATGTTCAATCACCCTCTCCCAGAGTTCTAAAGTATGATTCATTGATTTAATTCCTCTATAATTGGCACAATATTTGACATCACCTTTATTCTTATAAATAGATACCAATATACTTTTTTCTATTCATTTAACATCCTTTTAATCTTCAAAATCATATTAAATAATTTAGTGAGTCAAAAAACTCCATCATCTCGCAAGAGCTTCAAAACATCTATTAGGATGTCATCTGCTGCTTTTTATATTTCATTGTCTTTAAAGTTTTTCAAATTTTAGCTTTACTCAAATATCGAACATAAGAGTAATTTTTACTTTTTTTTGAGGTGCTGAGTTCAATAAAATCAATTGTATTTTCAAAATTTTCATTGAAAAATTGTTGAAAATAACGCATCCATCTATCTTTGATATCTTCTTTAATGAAAAATACTTTTGATCTTTATCTATAATGTATTTTACTTTAGTTAAGTCTTTAATTTTTCTATCTCTTACCTTAGTCATCCTATATAAATATCTTTCTCCTTATTTAGTGTCTAGTTTCTTATATAAATCTTTAAAAGTCATATTCTTTGCATTGTAGATTGTTTTCGTAGACTCTCATCAGGCGACTTTATATTCCTCACTTATTCTTGTTCTTATTTTTAAACTAATATTATAGCAAATCTTTTTCTCATTAATTTTTTTAATACATCTTTCCACTACTAAGCATTTTTATTATTTGAAGTCATTCCTTTGGATTCTCCCGACATATCCTTCATCACCTTACAAATGCACTTAGCAACCGTCAGCCACATAAGATTAATTTTCTAGTTTATATTCCACTGCCCAAATTCTAGAACCTTCTTAAAAATACTTTTATTCTCATTTTTTAGATTCTACCATCGAGTCCAAGAATAGTATTTCGACTTATTATCCTTTCTCCAATATTTCATCTCAGAATCTAAAATTATTAATCGATGTTAGGTAATCAAACATTCACTTAAAATGACTTTACGATCTTTACAATTCAAGCAATCTCATTTTCTTATAAGAAAATAATCAGAGTTCTTTAAGATGTATTCTTATAAACAAAACATGCTCATCTCTTTTCTTGAATAAAATATTAGCAATTACAAGATCATATGTTGAATAAAACTCTAAAATAATTGTACCCTCCTCATTTGTTTCTCTAAAATCATATCCATCATGAATGCTATTAAATTCCTCAGCAGCACTTCCAACATGTCCTTTTAGATTTTCTCTGATAAATTATCTTTTCTCCTGAGATATCTCTTATATTTTTTCAAATCATTCTAAAATTTCTTCTTTATACTCGCATCCAAACCCACTTGAGGGCATACACTTATAATGTTAATAATTATTTCATTAATTATAATTTTTAAAGGCATAATTCTATCATTATTTCTCTTGACTTTCATTATGTGATTTTTTAAGCTCTTATTCAAAATTATACTCACTCCATTCTTATTTTTATTCTCACCAGAATACCAAAGTTTTAAAACATAAGCCATCAATCTCCTTGACTTTCTCTTCTACCCATTTTATTTTCTAAAAGCACAAAATATTAATCTTTTTATGAATTATAATATTAACCAACTTCATTAACTTGTCTGTCAAGGTGCCTATATTCGAAATTTCTAATCTAAACCTAGTGGCTTGAATTCTAATATGTTGGACTAGCTTTTTTACCTGCATCTGTCCATGACAAGGAAAGCCTTACTTATCACTACACCTGAATGCCAATGTAACGGCTCTTGCTCATTTCTCACAGCACTCAAGCAATACAACACATCATTTCTAGGGAACGCCTAATTTTAGCGCAATTTCTTAAAAGAATCATGTCATGATTGATTTGATAAGTTTACGCTGAATCTCGACTGTCTAACGCAAACCTTCACATTTCTTATCCGAGACTTGGGACCCGGCAATGACGCGTACCCTAAGTAAGAGAAAAATCAGCATGCCAGGATTGCTAATGATATTGTCTTCTTGTTATTTTCAAAAATTTCACCAGAGTAAACAAATTTCAAACAAATCAGACAAGATTGGAAGGTAACAGTATGACAAGCAAAGTGAATCCTATATAAAAAAAAAAAAAAAGCAAAGTGAATCCTATGTACATGCATACCTAGACCCACAAGAACTCCTCCCACATAGAACTCCTTAGGCTCTTCATTTATATTCACATTGCGATAGGAGTATCTACATAGTGCTCGGTAAATATAGAAAGCTCTAAAAAAAATAGTGTAGAGTTTTAAAAAAATGGTACCCGATGTACAAAAAGTCAATTATGTAGTAAAAACTGCTTCAAAAAAAATTATATAGAAGTATAAAATAACATATAAATTTTCTTCCCATGGAAGTTTGGGTTATGGTAGTAGTAGGCATTTTGTTCATCTTAATCAATATGCTTGTACCAATTATTCAAGCTTAGCAATATGACCTCTTTTATGCAAGTTGTTCCAGTGTAATGTAACATGCATCTCTGGTTACTACAATTCTTTTTCTACCTCTTACCAAGTTACTTTTAGTCCATCTCATTCTAATTTTGTGCCTTCCACAATGGTGCATCTCCATATGATTGACAAAGATTTAACTAAAATCTCATCTTCAACAGATGTTTCTCTTTAATTCACTCCTTGTAACTACAGTATTTTGTAATCTCTATTTTATTACACATCCTTCTCATTATTCTTATTTTTGTAATATTAATTCTTTGTCCGCAATTTCTTTATAACAAATTTGCAGTCTATAGAGAGCTTGCTTAATTATCATTTAACAAAATTTCCATAAAATTTCCAGAATATTGATATCCAAACTTTCCCTTTTCAGGCTTTATATGGACACACCTGCAAGCCATTGTATACTGGAATGCGAGCATCTTGTGCTCCTAAGAGGAAAAGAATAGGCGTCTTCACCTGAAAATATGATTAATAATTGTTAACTTGAATATAGTTTATTGAAATATTTTTTTAAAATATAACTTGATTATAGTTGCACTCAAGTAATTTGAGGCTTAAAATTAAGCAATCAAAATATGATAAACTTGAAAGGGAAACGAATTTCAATATACTCAGGTAAACACATAGAAGGATGATTCAATAAAACCAATAAAAATGTAAACGACCAGATGAAAACAATTTCAATGAGAGCATGCGATTAGTTATTTGATAGGAAGTGCTAAACCCCAGAAGCAGCTTGATAAGCCACAGCCTCGTTACCAGGAAGTTGACAGCTCTAATCGAATTTGTGAAAGGGATACCCATGCTTACATTCTAGATGTAAATGAAAAAGTGTTGTCTGGTATACTTCTACGATGCTTTTTTTTTTTTAAATTCCAAATATAAGGATAGAATTCTCTAGGCTAAAAAATTGACATTAAACTAGTAATCATCGAAATCATTAAACATTCTTAAACCTAATAACATCTGGACACCTTCTTTCTCTAATGTTTCATTATTTGCATTACTCTAATCATATCTGATGATACTCAATTACCGAAAAAATTAGTTAAGGATTCGATATGAGTGCACTGTGCCAACAAAAAGGTTAATGTACTACCATCAGTTGGTTCCTATCCAGTCACCACACAACCTACTGATCTATGTACAGAGATAAATGCCTGCAATAGGACGCATGGCACAGGCAAATACTGATTTTGATCATTGTTATATGGAAAGATTATGACTTAAATAGAAAAACGAAAAATAGGCAACAATATTTTAAATCCCACGAGCTTCTAAAGCTGAAGCACAGCTCCATGATTTTTCTTCTAACCTTTTTCACACTTGGGGCTTTCAAAAATGGAGTTTGTTGGTGCAAGTGAATGGAAGAGGCCTGTTCAGCCAGAGATATAGATATCATATTAGAGTATAAATCTAATATGATATCATATTAGATTTTGATATAGAGTGTAATAGAAACAAAGGATTCACGTAGCCGACTGCACCTAATGTGACAAAGTTTAGTTGCTCAATGTTGTCATTGTTGTACTAGAGTATAAATCTGCTCAGTGAGATGCCTATGATCCAAAAAAAAGTTAAAATATAATAATCTAGGAAAACCTATCATTCAGTACTAATGATCGAGTACCTTGGAGAGATGCGAAATTGGAGATTTATGATAAAACAGGCTAAGAAATTCAGTTGACGGAGTCTCTGAAATGAATCTTTTCCCTTCAGTCCCGCATGCTTCAATGTAGCACCAATCGGGGATGTCTGTGGTACCGACCATTAGCGAAATGTTACACAAAGGATTTCGGGTAGCAGCTGCTACAAACCTTCTAGGAGCCTGGCAATTATAGACTTGTACATTACTAAAAGGGAAGAAAAAATCTAAAAAATGAATTTATGCCTTGCCTTCAAATAAAAGAAAACAATTAAGACAATAATTATGCATAATTACCCTTTTATTGAAGCTGAATATGTCAGAAAAAACGTCAGCCATAAGAAATATAAGAACCTCAACTTGAGCTTCGTGAGCAAACTATATAGGGTTTCATAAGGCCAAACAATACAGATGCGTTCTCAAAGTGAAACTAAATAGCAAAAATAATTCAAATATTGATGAGTATCTAAACTGCGAGCATAATGCAATGAGACAAATTGGGCGTAATAACACGTCAATAAAAGATGTAATAGCCACAAAATTGCCAATCTTGAGTTTACATGCCTTTCTTCATCTTGGAGCTTCTTTAATTCTCTAAGATTAAAAATAACATGAATTTCCCAATCAAGTTAGTATTAGCTAGTACATATTAAAATCGAGATTAAACACAATGAAATTTCAAACCTGGGCAATAAGATGAGTTGTGAGGAATCCGCCATGAGAACCTCCAAGAACAGCTACTTTAGATCCATCAACAAGCCCCCGCCCACAGATATAATCTAAAGCTGAAAGCACATCATCCACATCCTACGAACATCCAAAAACAAAAAGAAATTTAAAGAAAATGAGGAAAAGTTTATTTTTGCTACTATCTTATAAACGAGAAAGAAGATAAAATCAAACATAACCTGAGATCCAATATTCCCAGGAAGTGATTGTAGTGCTTCCTCACCAAATCCAAGAGAACCCCTAATAAAATAAATCAAACAATAAACAAGAAAAGAGAGCCTTCATATGTACTTCAAAGAGGAATTATACAATAGAACCCTTAAGTATTTCATATTTCATGACCATTTGAACACAAGATCAATAAAAGAAACGAATGCAACATTAGAAGGGAGGAGATTTTTCCATACAAAATGGCCAGATTGCGGTGACATTTATTTAAAGTATTGGCCAACAATGAATCACTATGTTTATTTTTGCAGTAACAGCCATAAAATTTGTACTAATGTGATGTGAAAGACCATGAGAATATGTACTATGAGACCAGTTCATTATCAGTTTAACTAGAAGATGAGATACTGACCTATAATTTACAAGCAGTATGTTGTAGCCAAGTGAACTGAGGAACGCTAAAGATTTTGAATAGGTGGTTGATGAAACAGCATGTGGACCACCGTGTAGGACTAAAATTACCGGATTGCATGCACTGTCTAATTTATTTTCTTTACAAGCCTCAAATTTTGGGTTAGAGTGTAACACAAAAATAGCTTCAAAGGGTCGCTTGACACCTGCATTGGGTTTCAAAAACAAAACAATTCAAAGAAACAAGAAAGGAGAGAGTTACAATTCAGATGTAACGCTCAAAGTGACCGAGTGAGCTGAACATGACAAAAAAAATGTGTTATTTAATTATCTGGACACTTGGTATGAAAGAAAAAACACACGATGTATTCATTATTCCACTAATAAAATAAGAATGCCTGTTATCAATAGGATAGAGCAATACTTACTACAATACCCTACATGATAAAAATACTGCAATTTTTAAATAAAAACGCAGCAATTTTAATAATGCTTTGAGACATTTGATAAAAGCAAAATTCATAGATGCTTCCACTCAAATTTAGCTACCAAGCGTGTTGGAATGACATAATATCACGTTAAATAATGCTACGCCTAAAGAAGAAGAAACCAAGCATGAAAAACATTTTTTGTAATTATTGTTGTTGTGTTGTAAGTTAAAAAAACTGACACCTCATCGAAAAAACTCGTCGATGAAGAAACTATCATCAAAAAACCTCGTGACTTCCTACTCTAAACTTCAATCATAGAACAAAAGAGTAAATATCATGATTGTTCGACAAATTTTACGTTAATTGTCAATACATTTTTTAGATTAGCGCACCTTTGCTGGGGTCCGAGACTAAAAAAGTATAAGAAACAAATTTATTTTATTTAAAAGTTTGAAATTACAAAATACAAAACAATTCAATGACGCGTGCTACAAAACTGGTACACATGATACGATCTAGCCAAAACAGAAAGTGATAAAGGACTTCCTCGAAGACGTGTCGAACTGCGGTCATTAATAGTTCCACCTCAAACCACTCCAAAAACTATTGTATCCAAAAACTATTGTATTATAGGCTACGGCCGAATTTCAGAAAAACTATTGTATCCTCCTTAAATGCATTGCGTGAGTTTCACACAAACCAAGGAGCGACCATCAACCGTGCACACAGTACAAGCCAAGTCAACTCAAAAATCAATGCGCCAACTACAAACACTTAAGGTCGTCGTTTGAATGTTCTTGCAAGCACGAGTATTGTACTTGCCACAGGGTCGATAGGACTTTCGCAATGATGATTTCCTTACTATAAATTCATTGTAAGAAATTTGTTAAGAGATTGATTCCAGAGCATTTAATGCACATGCAACTCTGCATCAGTTCTCTTCTTGGGCTCTTCGACGAGGTCTTTTTGAACGGAAGGACCTATTGCTCTGTATTCTTTTCCCATAGTGAAGCCTTTTCAAAGTCACTCTAGTTGGCACTGTGATTTTCCATCCTCACGATTTCCATGTAACAATCTGATGCCTCTTTTCTTTTTCTTGCTCATTACCCATCTAATCGGCTCGTGAGTTTTGTGCATCAACAATTCAGTGCCCTCACGCAAGACCGAAACCCAACTACAAAACCCTTAATCCCTCTCATGGAAGACAATCTAAACCCTAATCCAAACACTCCTAATCCCCATTCCTAAACCCCGTCAGGCTGACGATGCGTATGTTGAAACCAATAGGTTCAAACCCTAACGCCTGATGCAAACTATCATGACACTATCTTTTTTGCTAACCTCTCGATTCTTCTCCAGCAGCAATGGCCAAGCGCGCAGCAGGATGAACCACAATTGCAGGTTTTTGCCCAACCTGAGATAGCCCGTGAAGAGGCCAATGCCTTTGTTGTGAGGGAGAGTCGCCGAAAGGTCAATCCATTAGCACCTCTGACAAATTCCATCTCTACGCCTAACATCATGGCAGCTCAGGCACCGCGCAGTTATAAGATCTCTAAGGTCAATATGATTATGATAGCCTATCAAATCCCACGCAACACGTCAAGCATTTTGAGAATGCTTTCGCAACTAGGGATCCTATATTTGACACCTACAAATTTCGTCATTTCCGTAATACTCTGACAGGCCTCGCATTCGATCAGCTCGATGAAATCTCTATTGGCTCCATCCACAACTTCGAGCAGCTTGTTGAGCAATTCAAGACAAGGCTCGGCACCTCAAAAACAATCGTTTGAACAATCCACAAGCTCTAAAAAACAAAGCAGCACCCTAATGAATCACTTTGTGACTATGTCGACCGCTTATCAAAAATGAAGGACACAACAAATGACAGATCAACCATAATCTTCATCTACATCATACAACCAAGTAAACTGTACGAGTCATTCGTAGATGACATATGCAAATCTTTAATGGAAGCCAGAGCTAGGGTCGAAAAGCGAATCCACCTAGAGGATGTCAACACGCTTAAGATCGCTAGCAAGGCTGAAGCTATGACCCCTAAGGCGAAGAAAATAAAAACACTAAAAGTTGAGCAAACAACTCCCTCAAGAAAAGGCTTTCAGGATAAGAGGTTCCTCCATAGACCGGGGAAGCGCAAGCATGATGGCGACTCCAGCCACACTTCAACTCTAATGTATATCTTAGAGATCTTCTTAACCCCTAGAGACAAGGATTACATCCAACACCAAGGAGAACAATATGCTCCCCCAACCTTGGAAAGATGTGTCGAAACACTACAAGTTCCACCGGCGGTACAACCACCTCCTCCACGAGTGCTGCACATTCAGGCACTCATCAAAGAGTACATTAAGAAGGGGTATCTGACAAGGCACCAAAAGGTTAAAGAACTCCCCTCGAAAACCACTAGAGCACTCTTTCCCCAAAAAGGAAACGCTGAAACTTCTGCAGAGCCTATCGTGTTGAAGCCCATCAGCAAGAGGTTCATCCTTTGTATTTTCAGCTTTGACCCTACCCAAAGTCGAAGAGCACTGAGCAACCCCCAGGTCTATAATATCCAAACCCAACCTGCTTTACTTGACATTTCACTTGTTGTAGATGCCACCTTGAAGGAGGAAATAGTTGATAAGACCCCAGTCATCATCGCCGACATCAAAGGTTTTGACATTCACCGCACTCTCGTCGACACCGATAGTTCAGTGGACGTTAGGTACCTCCAGACCTTCAAAGCGATGGGAACAGGAGCTTGCAATCCTTTTCCTCCATGACATTATCTAGCTTTTCTAGCGATATCTATAGGCCAGCCGGATTCTCCTCCCTTCACGTCATACTCGAAGGCGGTCCCAGGAAGCATATGCAACTTCTCAACTTCATCCTAATCGATCCCCCCTCTAGTTAAAATGTGATTTTAGGTCATCCTTCCATCGCGGCTTTCCAAATGGTATATTCAACCCTCCACTCATACATCAAATTCCCAACACCACTTTGAATTGTAATTGTTCGAGGCGACGAAGGTGGGGTGAAAAAATATTATGAACTCAACATAAGTCCACACTAAGCACATCAACTATAGGTAGCGCGCACAACCACTCCTCATTGAGGAAAATAAATCTGTAACTATCACAAATAGAAAATCTATACTTGTATCAAAAGATCTTGTCAATGAAAAGCCGGCTATGACAACGCTACTTTCTGATTACGTTGAAGTCAACGCTGATGGCCCCAATTACCAAAGCGTGGCAAAACACGAGCTAATCTTGAGATCTAACCACAAGCCAGCTCAACAAAAGACACAAATTTAAAGGTGAAAGCAGCGCAAGATCAAACAAAAGGTCGAAAAGCTCCTAACGGTGAGATTCATGAGAGAAGTTAAATACCCCTCATGGTTGGCAAATATGGTGGTGATCAAGAAAGCCAATGACAAGTGACGAATGTGCGTGGATTTTACGGACCTAAACAAAGCATGCCTGAAAGACTTCTATCCTTTGCCAGAAATTGACCAACTGGTCAACTCCTCAGCAGACTACTCTGTTATAAGCTTTATAGACGCTTTCTCTAGCTACCACCAGATCTACATGACGAAAAAGATGAGAGGCATACCTCGTTTACCATAGACCAAGGGAATTTCCGCTACAGAGTAATGCCCTTTGGTCAAAAGAATACTAGAGCAACATATCAACGTATAATTGACAATGCTTTTAGAAACCGACGAGGGAGCAACATAAAAACCTACGTTGACGACATCCTAATAAAAAGCACTAGCGTCAAACAACACCTGTGTGACCTGCACAAGACACTGGACAAAGGGAAATATAGATTCCTATGTTCCATTTCTGTAGCAATAATGACAATAACATCATTTCAAAGACTGGATCACCCACTATTTTAGATCACCGCCACTAGACTTAATCTCTTAGAAAAGATCTCTCGTTGCTTACTAACTTCACTTCTCCTATAAGGTTTAATATTATACACGCATATGTACTAGGAGTTTTTTTTCTTTTTTTCTTTGATAAAAATATATACTAGAAGTGATACTGTGACGCCTGTGGTTCAAGAGAGCGAGGAGTGATCGACAGGTGATATCCTAAGAGAAAAGAATCACAGAGGCAAAGTGCAACTCCTGACAAACTTCTAGATCGATGCAAAGTTCCCTACAACTGTAGCATCAACCATATTGATCACCTCTTCTTATCCACTTTTATATGTGGAGAAATAAATAAAGGCCAGTCTCAATGGAGTTCAGAAAATACCATTTATGTTGTTGTCTCTCTACAAGCACTCCCTTAGCAATTTGATTAGGTGCTAACGTGGCCTCTGCTCTATAATCGTCTGGTAGGTCTATGTTGCCAATCCCAACAACTATTTGACATTCTCTAACCTTCTAAAAGCACATATTCTATTTGATGACAGAATCTCTTCTCAGTGAATAGACGAACAAGCAACCCTAAGCCATAAAAGACTCCACGAAGTTTGGTGCCACTCCACAAAGAGTGCTTTGAAAGCTTCCACGAACAAGGTTTGACAAACCCTTTTCTGGTCAACGAAATTTCAATTCCTTAGAGTATCCTTTTTCAACAAAAGGTCCAAACACCAAATGTGAAGTCTTTGTTCATGGAACTTCCTAGTTTGAGGTTTCTAAACCTCAATTTGTACCTTAGGACTCAATTTCGATTTAGAAGTTCATATCTAACCTCGTAATCAAGGTTTCAGTGCTCATACAAACTTCGACGAGGCCATCTTCATTGATGAACTTCTTAAACGAGCTTTCGACAACCTTCTTAACTTCCTCCTCATCCTCGATAAGGGATTGCCAACAATTGCTCCAGTAAAGTCTAACAGACGAAAGCACACCAAATAAGTTATTAATCACAAGCCTGGGTCGATGAGTCCTTTGATAATAAACCTCTTCTAGAAGTTTTCTTCAATAATCTTCTCAACTTCTTTCATCATCTTCATAAAGAAAGATCCCCAACAATTGCTCCAGCAAAGTATAGCATATGCACACCAAATAAGTTATTAATCTTAAGCTTGGGTTTAAACATAAGTCCATTAAGGCAATATCTACCATAATGCTTCAAGAATGAATACTAAGACTTGAAACATCTTTACTTTTTCAATATCTACCATCTAACCTCAGCCTTACCAAATTCATGCTACCCTATACAATCAATTAGGCCCACAATATTATTGACTTCAAGAGTCAGGATGCTACCCTACAAAAAGCTAATGCAGGAGCAAAAGTGTTTGACAGAGTTAGGTCCAATATTACTGAGAGTTAGGTGCAAAATCAACATCTACGCAGTTCATATGTCCTCCATATAACATATTCATTTTATCTTAATATTAGCCCTCACTAAATTTTGATAGGCTAAGTGAAGCGGGAACGAAAATAGAAAAAAAATAATTTTTTTAATCAACAAAATTAAATGAAAAAGTATTTTTATTAAATGCAAGATATTTTCTAAATGAATTATATGTTAAATAAAATTTATCAATCCGACAAATTTAAAATATTTTAAAATTAAAATTACGTTGAATCGTATGATAAATAAGAATTTATCAAATTAGATTGATGCGTCAATTTTAATCCAATAGATCAGATTCAAGGTTCAGAAATTTAAGACAAATATCTTGCAATTAAAATCCAACAGTAATTCAAATCTCTCAACTGAAACTTATAGTCACACAATTAGAGCTAGACTGGATAAACAAATAAAGCAAATAATTTTGTTGAAAATAAATAATTAACGATGAGTTAGATCCAATTAGAGATTATATCAATGAGAATAGTAGAAGTCCGGCGCAAGGTCGGGCTCAAATGCGATGATGTTGCCATGGGAGGTGTTGCGCTTGAATCTAATAAGCGGTAAGAGGCGGAGCCGAGGAGGGCTAACAGAGCAAACGAACAGAGCTGAGAAACAGCAAAGAAAAAAGCCCGAATGACACACAGGTCGCGAGTGCGCGTGCGTAGGCCCGCGGGAATGCTTTACAATAGCACACGCGAGTGGCTCGCGCATGAGAGCGGGCTCGAGTCCCGCACGAGATAGGGCACGGCTCCTGAGTGAGCCTGCGGGCGCTGCCTACAACAATTATGGACGTGGCTCACGCATGCTCTAGTTGCTAATGTCGACGCAAATTAGAGGCGGCGGGTGAGGAGGTGCGGAGCGGAGGACATGCTCGGGTACGATGGCAGCTGCAGGTCAACTGTGAAGGCCGCTGGCAGACGAGCTCGCCAAGGCATTGGCGAGCCAGGCGTGACACAGAGGACCTCATGCGGATCTGCGCGCCTTAGTCGACGACGCAGGCAATGAGGTGAGGCTATGGAAGAGGATGGGCAAAGTCAGCGGGTGCTACGACAGAGATAGAGGAGGATTGGGAGTGAGAGGAAGAGTTTTTCTTTATTTTTTTAAAATAGTATAACTAGGTATTTTAAGGATTCTCACCTAATGCTAACACATTCCCTTCCTTTCACGAGAATGTAACAACTCAAACACTCAAAATCAAATTTCATTTTATTAATAAGTTATCCCATTACAATGCAAAGTGACCTCTTTATATAAAAAAATTTATAAAGAAATTTGAAAATACAATATTAAATATAGAAATAAAATGTCAAATAAATGAAAGCAAATATGAAACTAATTCTATAAAATCAACTCCAAATATGGCGAGTCTTTAAATCTCTCAAATTTGCAAGGAATCAAATCAAATCTAAATAAAGCTAATATAAAAATCTTCAATAGCTCTAATTAATTGAATTTAGATTTTGATTCAGCATATGAAGTCATCCTGTCCGTCCAATTTAATGCTGATTCGTGTCCCCACCACTACGCCAAAACACTAAGGGTCCGTTTGTTTGTTAGGTTAAATTTAACAAAGTTAAAATTAAACTTTAATAGAGATATTTTTTATTGAAAATTGTGAATGATGTGAAATAAAATTAGTTATTATGTTGGGGTGTGTGAGAGATGTGATATAAAATGAGTTATTATATTGAGATATGTGAGGGATGTGATATAAGTTAGTTATTATTTTAGTAATATGTATAAGATGTGAAATAAAGTAATTTTGTAATATTAAATTTTATGTGTGATGTGATATGTCAGGTTAAAATTAAATCAGGTTAATTTTAAACCGGCAAACAAACGGGGCCTAAATAACCAAAAATCAACTATAACAATACATGCAATAGAAAATTCATATATTTTTTAATGTATTTAAGTTTTTCATGTTAATGGTTTCTAGTAAGCTGACCCTCACTGTTGCAAGGAGTGCCTACTTTAGTTCCACTAGTATAAATTGCGACTCTTAGTCAAAGCTACTGTTGAATACAAGCTTCTACTGCGAGCAGGTCGAAACAACAATGGAAGGTGCATCAAGCGAGTGGAAATAGAAAGTAAGACCCACAAGTGAGGACAATGTCAATGCATCTGAACAAAGTAACTATAAAGGGAACTTCTAAAAGTCCTTAAATTTAAGAAGAAAAATACCCTCTTTTCCCAATTTAAATAATTTAATACCCTAAATTCAGACCGTTTCTATTTCTACTTACAGCTAGATTTTGCATATAATCTTGTCAGTCGAATATTCTTAAATTACATGCTAGCTAGCTAATCCATTAAATTCATCAGAATCTACCAACAGCATGCTTGGGAAGTCAAGAAGCCCTGCTTGGAAGTCTTGAATGTATTTGACAGCAAATGACCTACAAAATAACCGTAATATTGGTTCAAAATATTACCTTCTGGAAGGGTTACAGAAGGATTATTGACAGGGATCTTCAGAATGCTGCATTGTTTTGAAGAAAGTAAAGATCTCACCTGTACTAACCAGAAAAATTTGTAAACAAATAATAAATCTAATGGAAAAGTAATATGGAGCAAATTAAATATGAAATAATTTATGACAATGATAATTCATAATTTTCATAAGTTTGAATAACTAAAGACTGATATAGATACCTTATCAAAGCAACCAGATAATGGACATGGAACATTCAGCCAAGACCATGAAGGTTGCTCCATCTGCCTTGTGCAATACCCATACTTGATTTGAGGAGGATCTATTGGGCTGCTAGACACTTAAAGATAAAAGAAACTCAAAGTCAGAAAGATACTTTCACTCAACCTCGAAAACGTGGAGCCATTAACCATACCAGCAAGGATGTCATCCCCATCCAGCGCAAGAACATCCCAAGAATACACTGTGCCACTAGGACTAACCTGTAATACTTTGCCACTGCAAGTCACCAAAATAAGTATCACACCTAACCAGCCACTTGATAGTAATACACAAGGCAAATACCATATACCTCAAAATATTAATTGAAACTATTGCGCGTGTACTACGCCATGCTGATGATAAAACTATAGTATGCCTGTTGGAAAGCCATGGATAAGGAAGGAAACCTGAGCAGTAAAGTCCAGGGAAACAATCATCCTCAGGAGACATAACAACAGGAACCTACAGTGAGATAGAAAGTGGTCAATCCATGGGAGTAACAGTCAATAATTTGGTACCTGAAATGCCAATGTGCTTATCAAAGCAAAACTACCATTCAGCCATTTTTTGCTATATTTTCTTAGAATCTTTTATCATTCAAACAGTCCAAAGTAGTTCGAGTTAAACATTGTTGATTGGAACCCTTTCCATTTCCATTAAGTTTTGCATGGAGGCAATACTTTGATAAACAACTTCCATTTGGCCATACTGCAGAAAAAACCCAATTCTTCATGTTGATTGTTTCCCCCACCACAAAGCAACTTGATGTGAAGCCAATTGTGATAAAGCCATGGAAAAGCATCACTCTACTAAGACTTTGATCACTCCAGTGATCAATGTCCCTGTGGTCAACGTCAATACTGATCTGTGTCTCCACCAGAACCACATCAAGAAACATGGCATCTCGATCAAGATGATCGACTTTGAGTTAGCATGTCAGGACAAGAATTGATGTTGAAAAGGTCAAGGTTCGAGGTTTGACATAGGGCGGGCCAATGTTGTATTGTGGAAGTCGGGATGTTGGACATGAAGGCACTTGTACTCAGTTGGCCATAATGCTAATATTACCCAAAAGATATGTTTATATTAGAAAACCATGAATATGACTACTTGGGGTAACAAGAACTGCCATCAAGATGAACAGCACATATGTAGGGGATACAAAATTTGCTTGAAACCTGTATCACTTGCCACGTGACAGCCAATTCTAAAATCTTCCTTGTACAACAATGGAAGATTCGCAGAATAAAAAAAAAGGAAGATTCTTTAATTGCAAGTTGCATATAACTTAATAAGCAATATGCTCGAACTTTACATCCGTTGAGCCTAGAATAGAGATAATGCATTAAGAGCTCTTACCTCTTTTTATGCTTCAAACAATCATTTCTTTCCACAAAAACAGCCCATAGGCCATGAACCATAGTAGATGACAATAATAGGCTAGAGAAGCTAACAACTTCTATACACACACACATATATATATATACAACAAATGATTTCAGCATTCTCATATAATACTTGCTTATCATTCTTCGCATAATGCATATTATACAGTATAATGTCCCACTCAAGAATACAGCTGACAAGTTTTCTAAGCTCTACGGCATTTAGGCAAGACTTTTCGTTTAATGGTCTTCGGTGCAATTAAAGAAACATTTTTTAAAGTTAAGGGTACATTTAATGTTCTTTTATGTCTAAAATCATATGCAAGAGCTTTTAGTATAATACACGGCTAAAGAAAAGCTCACCACACAAGAAATTTTTGCAGATGGGCTAGGGCTCCCATCAGCAGGCCAGTCCATTCTATGCAGTGAATTTGTAGCCCAATGTACTCCACTTTCAACGGCAGCTCTTGCGGACAGAAATACTAAGTACTTCCCATCTGGACTGTAATGCCATAATTTCATAGTTTGTGAGTCTAATATTAATATTTCAGAAACACTCATTTAATGCTAATGAGAATAAGCATGTAGTTCAACAAAACATTAGGGCAGTACTTACAAAAAAAGAAGCAAGATAGGTGAACTTTAATAATTCCTTGGGGCATGATGCTATACGCAATTTCTTTTACAACAAAAGAAACAAAGTTGTATGGAACTAACAAATATTGAGTGTATCATAATCTGCAATCACGAACAAAAAATTAAGTGCCAAGCTGTAAACTATATTTTCTTCACAAAAATTCGGAACTGGCACTAATTTTCAAGAATCAAAAGCAGATGTTTTAGTTCTGAAATTTTCAAAAGTTCAATGATAAAGTATCCTTCTAAACTCTAAAAGAGGTATATGGACAAAAATGGTGTTGCAAACCTCTTATGTGGACCAAAGAAATCAGAATTTTGGCTGAGATATGATCAAAATTTCAAATTTCATGTTTGACAGGGAAGATAAATTAAATTAAATGCAAAAAAAATGATTGCAAGTTTTAGATTTTCAACAAAACTAATCACGAGCATTATAAATTACAGAACTCGGCAAAACCGTAATTGGAAATGTTTCAAACAACAACACAGTGTCTGTGCATTAGAAAGTACTATCAATGTCTAAACAATTTTATTTTATTTTTTATAACGATGTCAAAACAATTGCGAAAGGCAAATAATAGCATTTGAACATGAAGTACCTGAACCTGGGGAAGAATGCACTACTTAGATTATCAGTCAAAGCAATTGCTTCTGAAGGATCTTCCACATTATTTGCACTAAAATTGAGAAATAATTGAAAGTCAATACAAAAATGGGAACCAATAATACAAGAGGATAATGGTGGAAAAAAAGAATATTTCTTTAGTAGACGAGACACTCACTTCAAAGGTCCTTTATTACTACTCTCTCTTTCCAAAGGAGCCCTAACAGCATATAAGGCACATGGCCTATTGTAACAGTATTTCATACCAAGCTTCCTTGGTGTTTTCTGTGGACCATTATCTGATGACCACCCAACAAAAACTAAGTATTTCTGCGAGATAATGGAACCTGAGGGAGCCCAAACAACCTGTCCTGCACTTAAATACCTTGGAATTCCTTTTACAGCCAGTATCTCTCCGCTAAAATCACCAGAATTGTAATATATAAGTTGCTCATTTTCAGATACAATAATATACATGCATTATCACTATTCAAGAATATAGTAGTTATCCAAAGACAAACAGCAGTAATAGATATAAAATATGATTTAGATGGTACCTAGTGATGTTGAAAATAAACAAAGCAGGCCTCCTTTTCTTTGAATAGGTTTCACCCCAATCCTCTTCCCAGTCTCCTTGTCCTTTCCAGGAACCACAATCATGATCAGCTGATCCTTCTACCTTGAAACCAGAATCATTAAACACAGGTTTTGATTGAAATGGCTCTTCAGCAACATAGGCAATGTGCGTCTCTTCATTGTTCCACGAAATTCCCTCAAACCTGAAATATACTCAAAATTATGCAACCATTGAAAAGAAAATAAACAGAATTTAATAACATTCATTGTATTTGTAGAAAGCATAAAAGTTTAACAAACAATTTCTAAATCATCATCTAAGGATTCATTCAGACATAGCAAGTTACCATCCATCTGTATATAGTGTGCCATGAACAGATTGAGGAATACGTATTGACTTTTCCAGATGAGCAGATCCCCAAATTTCAAGTTCCATGGGGGATTGATTTTCTTTATGACGAATAACTAGAAGCTTTGAGCCTGATGGTGAAGGAACTATTGAAGACACATCATCCATTTCAACTGGAAAGGGGGACCACTGAAAATCTATGGACTGGTCATTGGACTTTGCAATATGAGATGACAAAATAAATTTCCTCTTTTTATTTGCTAAGAGATCTGTTTGACCAAATAAAAACATTGCCTGGGATCTGTTTGCTGCATTCAGGTATTAATAAACAAAAGAAACAGTAAGAGAGAATGAAAAAAATTTGAAACATAAACCCAAAAAAATGTGGAGCTATTAGAACCAACCATGCACATACAGACATCAAGCAAAAGACTTAAATCTTATATGGAACAAAAAAGATTTCAGAAAACAGGATAACAAAGTTGGAGAACCCACCACTATCAGACTTAAAAATCCATGCCTGATCAATGCTAGGGGTTTTAGTAAACTCTTGTAGTAATTTTGCTTGAGAACTATAATCATCCAGTGTCTCTTTGTCCAGTCCAACTGGCATGTCCTTCGCTGTAGTAATGCCAGACAACTGCATAGCTAAAAATGTAGGAAACTTCCGACAAAAGCTGTTAAATAAAAGATTCAAGGTCAAGCAACAGAAACTGTATCATTTAAGCTAATCATCAAAAAAATATATGAAACAAAAAAAGAAAACAAATTGGACCCTTAGTAAAAAACATTCTTTTCTGGCCACTTTTCCAATAGCATCTTTGCTGATGCTCTCTCCTTATCTTGAATAAATGTGTTCTATGTTATGGGATTCCTCCATAAGAGAGACTGAGAGAGGGATGAAGTGAGAATTTGTGCATGTGAAACCTCAACAAAAGCATGGTATATAACAGAGGGTTTTACAGAAAGAAAGGGGAGCGAGAAGAGGAAAAAAATTAAAAGGCCACTGAATAATGCAACAAAAATCCAACATTGCTAACACAGAACTCACCGAATCAGTAGAAGGTATTACAAAAAAAAGTGATGATTGATGAAAATCCAAACTCAACATTCGAGAAACCATAAGCTGAAGGATGACAAACACTTTATCAGAGACAACCATTCAAAACGAAAGCTTGTTCATCAAAGGTCGTAAATCAGCCAAAACCTAACAAACACCATGCGAATGTTACAACAATCTCATGTTCTTCGCTTTCCTAACAACAGATCTGCAACTCACACATCCTTTTTGCTTTCAGATCTTACCCATTTTTATCAGTCATCTATGGAATGAGCTCAGAAAGAACTAAATAAACTGATCTCTAGAAACTTCATAACTATCGAATATTCGATAGGTTATAGAAAAAATGATCGAAAAACCTAAAAATGGGAACTCCCTCCGTTGTTAAAAACAGTGAAAAGAACGAAAATAAATCCTAGAAGTGAAAATATTTGATTTGGGCATGTAACAAAAGGAGATGAGATAAAGGAAGAAAGGGATCTTACACGTAGCGATGAGTGAGCGCCGGAGGCAATAGCTTTGTCGATTGACGGCAAGAGGACTTCGCTCTCGATCGATATCCGGGGAAATATACAACCGAAGCGAGTGCACTCACCATTGACCGGCGTCTTCTTCTTGAAAATAAAAAAATATAATTTTTCTTTTTTACAAGAAAAAATACATTTTTTTCACTATATAAGAATGTGAGCTATTCGCCAGTAAGCATCCAATGTTTATTTAATTCAAATTGATTTTAAATAAAATTTGATAATATTATTTTATATATATATATATATTTTTTTTTTACTTATTTGATGTTCAATATTATTATATTAAAAAATAACAAACAATTCATCTAATTTAATTTTTTTTTTGTTACAATTAAAAATAATATTTATAATGAGCTCACACTAATTAAACATCAAAACTCAAAATAAGCCTACAGAGTAATTAAGATCAAACGAAACACACATATTTTTTCTAATTCATATATATCTGCCTTATCATTAATCTCATCCATTTACAATATATTTAATTTAACATAAAAATCACACCAATTTCATTAGCTAACAAAGAGAATTGAATATTCTATTACATTTCTTGCAAATTAGTAAATAGAGTTAAGCAATACTAATTCAATTTAATTTACTCTTCATCAACTCTGATTTATAAAGTAAATATTAAAGTCATTTTTGTCTAACATCCGACTATTTTTTTTAGATATATATAATAAAAATTAATGACAATATGAATACATTTATAAAATCATAATTCTAATAAGAACATATTTTTAAATTATAATTTTTTGAATTAGCCATCTAACATTTTCTACAATTTTATAGTTTATATTTTATAGTTACTTTTCAAAACATAGAAATAATAATTTATTTATTGTCCAATTTCAATCTTATATTTTCAAGCATTAATTGTATATATTTTTATTTTATATAAATAGCTTATTTGTCAATACTTTAGACTAATTATGTGTCTTATATTGTAATTATATATCACATATATACAACAATAGTACAGACTATGTTTAGCCTATTACATTTACGAAAAGGCAATCTGCATGGCGCTTATATGAGTTTAGCGAATACTGATAACAATAAAATGCAAGTCTACTTTGCTAAACCAGACTTTAGTACGTTCTTCGGTTATATCTAGATTTTCATGCATATTTATATTACAAATTTTATTTATTTTAATAGTAATAAAATAATACTATATTTTTATTTTTTTTGTTTGCAAATCATTCAAACATTTTATTTGACTAATTTATAAAATAAATAGTATTTAAGTATAATGTTAAAGCTTAAATTTTAAGAATTAGGACTTAGATTTAAAACATAGGATTTAATGTTTTGGATTATAAGTTATAGTTTTGCGTAGGTCTGTCAACGGATCGGATTCGGGTCGGGTTAACTCCGACCCGGATCCAAATCCATATATGTCGGATCGGGTCATAGTCGATCCATATCCTCTCGGGTCGGTTCGAAACTCGAGTTTTTGGATTTAATCCATTTACAATAAAAGTAGTTATTTTTAAGTAATTTTCATAATCAAATTTAAAATAATATTAAATTTATTGGAAATAAAATAAGGAAAGAATATTATATTTTTATGAATTAATTAAATATTTTAATATAAAAATCAGTATTTGTAATATATATATACATATATATTGTGAAATATAAACTGAGTATTATAAACTATAATCTACTAATATAATATATAAAAATCTTTTATTAATTAATTATAGTAACGCTCTTTACTTGAGCCTTCCAACAAAAAAATTATTAGCCATAATATAATCCTGTATGAACTACAAATTAGATTATATAAACGGATCGGATTTTAAACGGGTCGGGTCAATGGTGATCTATATCCGATCCATTTATTTGTAAATGGATCGGGTCAGTAAACGGGATGGATTGACCGGTCAAAAAAAAATTATTTGGGGTTTAATCGGATCGGAATTCGGATCGGATCGGGTCATGATCCGATCCATTGACAGGCCTAGTTTTGCGACACGAAATTTTGAGTATAATGTAACTTTATTTAAAAGTAATATAAAATTTATAATTTTATAAGATTTTGTTATGAAATATGTAATTTTTTTAATTAAATGTAGTTTAACTAATAATTAGCAAATCGCATACAGTGAAATAGTTAATTAACCAATAAGGTTTTTACAGCACATGATTACATTTCAAAAAATAAAATGAAATTTTTAAATTTAATAAATCAACGCCTCTTCTATTGTGACTGACAAAGAAAAAAAATTGTATTTTTATTTTAAAATTTGCATAAAATGCACAATAAATTTGAATTTAATATTAAATTTTATATAAAATTTAAAATATTATTAATTTATATTGAATTTGCGTATAATATTACTTATAACTTAAATTTTAATACAAATTAAAGCAATTAGGTTCGGGTGTGGAACCAGCACAATTGTTCGACACCCGATTCTAACGCATCGTGTAGCTCCTATTTGTTATTTGTTTGTAAGATTTAAATTTAGCAAAATTAAAATTAAATTTAGATAAAAATATTTTTTATTAAAAATTATAAATAAAGTGAAATAAAGTTAAATGTGAGGGATATGTGAGGGATGTGATATAAAGTTAGTTATTATATTAGGATATATGAGGAATGTGATATAAGTTAATTGTTATTTTGTTAATGTGTATAGGATGTAAAATAAAATTAGTTTTTAATATTAAATTTTATATGTGATGTGATATACATATTTAAAATTAAACTAGGTTAATTTTGAACTGCCAAACAAATAAGAGCTATATCATTTCGTGTACTTTATTTTGCATGTGCATTTTTTCAACTAATATGTGTATTTTATTTAATTTGTAAATATATATAAGGCAAAAAGGCTAATACAAAATTTAAAAAATACCAATATATATCAAAAATTGATCATACAAAGTATAAAAATAGTAATACTAAATATGACATTTTATATGAGTTTTGCATTACATGAATTTTTTTGTCCACAAAAAACTCCAAGCAGAACGAAAAATTATACAAAATGATGAGAAAATATCATGAACTTAATAAGACTTTACATGATGCATTGGGATTAGCGTCGATATTGAGTTGGAGGGGATGTCGTGCCCACAATTTTTTCTTCGTGATGACTCGAAAATAAAAAAATTAGAATGATGAAAGAAATGATGTTATTTTTATTTTTATTTTATGAGAATAATGTTTTTTTTATAGGATTATGAGAATAATGTTGCTCTTTATTTATCTTTATATTTATATAAGTACTTTTAGTTTTTGATTTAAACAGATTAGTCTCTCAAATTGAGTAAAAACAATTAATGAATACATTTTAATAATAGATATCCCTTTTATAGTAAAAAAAAAGCTATTTATTTAAATATTATTTTTAAGTGAAAATTTTATAATTTTTTAAAAAATTATTTAAATGTGTCACCACAAAAATAATTATTTTCTTTAAATAATAAACATAGCATCAAAATAATAGTGAACCACCTTAATATTATATTATAGGAATGTTTATGTATACGTCATATCATTTAACTTTATTTATATATTACTCATTCATTTTTTGTTAATTATGCTATGCACTCTCAAAACATTACAAAAGCTTATATACACACATTTGAATTAAAACTCAGTCAAAATCTATTTTTAAAAAAATATTTCATTAGTAAATCATCAAAATTATATTTTTTTTCTTCCTCAATGACACACTAAAGCGCTGATCTGTTATAAAATTAATTCACTTCGTGGATGTCTCTTTCCCTTGTCACCACCTAAACATTAAAATTTTATGATTTTCATTTAAAATATATTTAAATATCCTTAAAATAATATAATAAATGGTTCAAATTTTTTGTAACCTAATTATAATTAGGTTATTGAAAAATTATGATTACTCATTATAATGAAAATAAGTTAAAATGTGTGTATATAAAATTTTATAATATTTTGAATGTGCATAACGTAATTAACAAAGAATGGATGGGTAATGTAGTTAAATATCTCTATATTATATTTTTAAAATATTATTTTTAGTAATAATTTTATAATATTTTAAATTTTATTTATATATATTATAAAATTAAATAATTATTTTTTATAATAAATATATAATAGAGTGAACACACGCCTTCTTATGTTATTCAACGGTGAAGATTGAGCATTAAAGAAAAACTGGGCCGGGCCGAACTCTCCCCGGCCCATGTCGCTTTCTTGAGCGTCGCATGCGCCGCGGTCCGGCGGAGTCTGCTCTCTCTCTCTCCAGATAGAATTAAGGTTTTTAAAATCGGACCGAAGATTGACCGGTTCATGGTTTTATCGGTTCAACCGGTTGAACCGTGGTTCAACCGGATGACTTAATAATTACATCATAATTAAATATAAATTTTCTAAATGTGAGACTAATTTTTAAAATATGATAAAAAATATTTTGAAAAAAAAAATAATACAATTAATTTAAAAAATTTACTACCACAAAAAATGTATAAAAAATTAAAAAAACAAAACAAAATAAATACAATTTTTTTTTGCCAATTTGTCATTTAAAATACTCCTTTTTATAACAATTCGAAATAAATTCATGAAAAAATTAATAAATCAGTTAAACATCCATTATATAAAAAATTATTATTCAAAATATAATATTAATATTAAAATATTAATGCTCAAATATCAATGTATAAAAATAAAATAAGAAACTCAAATAATAATTCCGGTTTGACCGGTTTGTTCGGTTTGGCGGTTGGACCGGTTCAACCTGGTTTTTACCGGTCCAACTCGGTTTTTAGCTGATTTCGGTTCTAATGTTGAACCAGACCGGACCTTGGGCCGGTTCCCGGTTGAACCGATCGAACCGCCCGGTCCGGCCGGTTTTGAAAACCCTGACATAGAATCCCTAATCTCTGCATCCGTCCTCCTCCGCTCGATCTAAAAACGCAATACCCGAAATAAAAATATCAGCACGCAAGGTCCCAAATGCTTCTTCCCGCCGTCGCCACCGTTTCCCGGCCTCCGGCGGCCGCCGCTGATCCGGCGAGAGAAACAAGACCTTGGGTTCCTCCTCGGCAATTCCTCGCCGCCGGCCATCCCCGGGTCGAACCGCCGGTCCGGCGGAATACTGATTACCGGCTCTGAACCCAAATATAAAAAAAAAAAATACTCTCTCAAAAAAAATATATATATATATGAACCGTATTTTTATTCATATTTTATATATCTAATTTTTAGATTAAAAAAATTACATGCATTTAATATATAATTTTATATATTTATCATAAAGATTATATAAAAATTATAATATATATCATAAAAATATGATATATATATATATAACAATAATTACAATTTTTATACAATTTTTTGAACAATAAATATATATAATAATTAAATTTTAATAATATTTAAAAAATTATTCTTTTAAATTATCATATTTAGATATTTGATATTAAATTTTTATAATAATGTGTATATTTTACTTCTCAATGTACATAATGTAATATATTTTAGTACATATTTATATAATCTGTTTATCTAATTGAATTCATAAAATTTATTTAATTATTTAAAATATATATAAATAAATAAAATATTATATCTCAATATTAATTGTACAAAAGAAAATAAATAATATATATATCACATGTTAAAATTAAAAGGCTTTTATATACATGTACATAAAAATTTAAATATGTTGTTTGCTTTAGCATAATTCAAACAATAACACGTGATTTTATTTCTCCGAAGGCACATGCTTTTTGGTTAGGCTAAAATAGACGTTTTTGTGTCATGATATGAGTTACCTTTTGATCAAGAAATTGACATTAATGATTAGAATATTTATTATGTTCCTGTTTGTTTAGCAGTTAAAAATTAACCTAGTTTAATTTTAAGCTAATATATTACATTATACATAAAATTTAATATTAAAAATTAATTTTATTTCATGTTCCACATATATTATCAAAATAATAACTAATTTATATCATATACCTTATATATCCAACATAATAACTAGCTTTATATTGCATCCCTCACATATCCTAATATAATAACTAACTTTATTTTATATCATTTATAATTTTTAATAAGAAAAAATATTTCTGTCTAAATTTAATTTTAACCTTGTTAAATTTAAACTTTATAATAAATAATTAATTGATTGATCATAATTTAGGGTTTTAATTCACGAAATTATTCAGTGGATTAATACTTAATTTATTGAATAATGTAATGTATTAAAATTTTAATTTATAATTGATTAATTTATTGGTCAGTCATTCTAGATGTGTAGTAGAACCATTAAATTAAAATCTTTTATTTTAATGAAATATAATTATAATTCTAATTTTAACTCCTTAAAAAACACTTTTAAAAATAAGATAAAAAATATAGTGAAGAAATTATTATTAATGAAAAAAATATATCAATTAATTATCACATTTTATATATAATTAAAGTTTATGTAAAATTATTTATGTTAGTTTCATGTTAGTAAAAATTTTAAATTTTTTATTATTTTTATAATTTAAATAATTTTAAATTTCTATGATATTGTTATAAATAATTTATTTGACCCTGGTTTGAGGTCTTGGTTCTGCCACTTAATTTATAGAGCATGGTCTAATCCAGGCCTATGAGTCTGTTGGTTTGTAAGATTAAAATTAAATTTAGATAGAAATATTTTTTTATCAAAAATTATAAATAATGTGATATAAAGTTAGTTATTATATTGAGATATATAAAGCATGTGATATAAACTAGTTATTATTTTAGTAATATTTGTAGGATGTGAAATAAATTTAATTTTTAATATTAAATTTTATATGTGATGTGATGTACCTGGTTAAAAAATCAAGTTAATTTTTAATTTCCAAATAAACAGGACCAGTAAGTTAATTTTATGCTGT
Source organism: Apostasia shenzhenica (assembly GCA_002786265.1). Classification (NCBI taxonomy): domain Eukaryota; kingdom Viridiplantae; phylum Streptophyta; class Magnoliopsida; order Asparagales; family Orchidaceae; genus Apostasia; species Apostasia shenzhenica. Next base: position 824,590 of record KZ451930.1, on the reverse strand, counting down.
CAAAAGCATCTAAAGTATGATCATCAACATATAATCTCATTATTATTTTCCAAAATATCTGAGGTTAAAAGTAAAATTCTATTATTTATAAAAAAAAATTAAAATTATATTAAAGTAATTTTTTTTTCATTTAAAAAAAAGGATAAAACTATTTTTTTTCTAAGGGTGTAATAAAAATTTGTAGGAGGACTTCAAATATGGGGAATATGATGGACACCATACTTATTATGAAGGCAATGAGGGAAATTTTTGGGAGTCAATGGTCAAAGAGTATCAAGCTGCAGAGCTTCCTACTGGCTTCCAAGGTTTGTGGAATAATTTTTTTAATTAATTAAATCATTTTTATGATATTAATGTTTGATTTTTTTTATTATTATAGGGCTGATTTCATGGTTATTTTTTCCTGCTATATTAGCTGGTCTGGCTCTCAATGTGCCGGTATTTTATTTATTTATTTATTGAAAAATTTACGTATATCATTTTTAAAATTAAATGTTTTACTTATTTTATTCCCCAAATTAGATATTTATATTTATCATTTTATACTTTAAATGTATAATTATAAACACTACTCTCTTATCAAATTAAAAAGAAGATGAAAATCTAATTATTTATTATTTTGAGGGGGTGATGCTTATAATTATATATTTAAAATATGAGTGATAAATATAAATATTTAAATTTGGGGGTAAAATAAGTAAAAAGTTCAACTTTAAAAGTAATGTATATAATTTTTTTATTTTTTTAATCTAAAAAAGTATCATTATTTTACATACAGACTAATAATTGAGCTGTAATGTTTTTCTGAATCGCTAAGCTAATACAGTTGAAAATAAAAAGAGATGCCACTGAATTTTTCAATAGTTGACTTTCATTCCAAAATAAAATAACAAAGTGTCGTGTGGCCCATGTCTATCTATCCAACGAAAAATTATTGCATTCGGCTATCTGGATGTCAATTAGAGGCCGCTACGTGTACTCGAACCTACCTGTATTGAACACATGGTGGCCTCTAAGGCTCTAACTGGCATTCGGATGGTACTCCATCTGGATGCAATATTTTCTCCTATCCAACATACATAGTAAATAAAAAAATATAATTTAATTTCTCTACTTTTCTATACTTAACATTTTAATCCTTTTCCCTATATTTGAATTCTATTTTATTTATTTCAAAGTGTTTATTTATTTAAAATCAAAATATATTATAATTAAGTTGATTAAAATATGATATTAGTTTTTGAATATAAATAAAATATTATTTTTGTAAAATAATTATATAAAAATATTTAAGTTAAAGTATAAAATTATATTATAAATAAATATATAAGTTTATACTCTTTATATTTTAATTTAAATATTTGGAGCCTATTTATTTACAAAATTTAATTTTAATAAATTTAAAGTTAAATTTGAATGAAAATATTTTTATTAAAAATTATGAATAATACAAAATAATATTAATTTTTATGTTAAAATGTATGAAAAATCTGATATAAATCAGTTATTATTTTTTTATGTATATAAGATGTGAAATTAAGTTAATTTTTTATTTTAAATTATATGTATAATATAAAATATAATTATTTTTTAATATTAAATTTTGTATGTAATGTGACATATTAATTTAAAATTAATCAGATTTACTCATTGTTGATTAATTATGATTTAGGACTTTTAATTATTTATACTAAATAATTCTATGAATTAAAACCTAAATTATGACTCATGAGAACTGAAGCTATGCAG
>KZ451930.1:760240-821489 GCA_002786265.1 Apostasia shenzhenica | reverse complement strand
ATTATTTTTAATTAATTAAATAATTTTTTTTTCAGGGTGAATACCTTTTTATTGGTGCAGGCTTATTTACAGTGGTATTTTGTGCCATAGAAATGGGGAAGCCTGATGAGCCTCATCACTTTGAGCCAGAAATATACAACATGGATAGGTAAAAAAAATTCAAGAAGATTTTCATCTGATCATCTTTAAATATATATATATATATATATATATTATGCATTTCACTTTGATTTTTTATCAGTATTTATATTTTAAATTCCCTGAATAAATAAATATTTGCAATTTAAGTCCCTCGGTTAAGTTTAGATGTTGAGCCTGGCCCAGTTTGGTGCGAAGACCAAAATCAGGATCAAAATGGTCCTAGTTTAAAAAACAACAATAATAATAATAATTAATAAATTTTTTTATTTATTTCACAAAATTTTAATGAAACAAAATTATTATTTTACTTCACATACTCAATAATTTTCAATAAAAATATAAATTTTACTTCACATTTTAGATCAAAATATTCAAATTGAGTATTTTGATCTAGCAATAAAGTCCCTTTTAAAATTTATATGAAACATATTGAATGTTAAAAGGGTAAATTGCATTGGGCCTCTAAAATCAAAAGGCATCACAAATTCTCACATTTAATAAAAAATTTTCACTTAAGTCCTTAGAGTCATAAAAATGCTGTAGTTTGGTCTCAAATATGACAGAGTTACTAAATTTTTTTTATTATTCTCTAAAATAATTCTCAAATATTAGATGAGAAAGCAAGAGACAAGAAATAAAATTTTAAATTTTTTTTAGCTTTAAATTTTAAAAGTGTAAACAGTACAGAGTAGTTTAAAAAAAAAATCAAATTTTACATCTTTCATCGGGAAAGGCTAGTAAAAAATGAGAAATTCTAACAGAGGGATCAAAACTGTAGCGTTTTTATAATCTCAGTAATCAAAATCGAAGTTTTTCAAAAAGTATGAGTAATTTGCAATGCTCTTTCGACCTCAAGCCCTCGGATGCAATTTACCCTAAAATTATTTATTAAAATATATTTATTAATTTTCTTTTTAAACAAAATTAAACCCATGGACAGGGAGGCACGTGACAATCTAATCAACGCTTACAACACCATGGACATATGGGACTTCAACGAGAAGTACGGCGAACTCTGGGACTTCACTATCGCCCATGATGACATCATTGACCAGCTAAAGACTCAAAAATGACGTCATTAATCCCTTTTCCTCTCATATAAATTATATATATATATATACATAATTTATGTCACATTATCTCATGTCAATCATCTTATTTTATTGTATGTGATTAACATTCAAGATAATCGTGCTATTATTGTAAGCAATAGAAACGATTTTGTTATTTCGATTATAGTAATTTAGAATCTAGCAAAACTCGAGTTTTTGAGTAGTTTTTGGATTCAATTCGGTTCACAACTTTTTCTTACTGACTACAAAAAAAAATTACACAATTCATGAATTAAAGGAATAATTAGGCCCATGAAATAAATTATACAATAGCTCTGTGTGGCATGAGTACTAAAATAGTACTACTTTAGAAAATAATAATAATAATAATAAATAAAATTTTAATATAAAAAATATCATTTTATTTCACGTCCTATACTAAAATACTTGATTCTAGCATTGTAGTCTAGAATGTGAAATAAAGTTGATATATTTATAAAATAATAATTTTTTATTTAAAAATTTATGTAGAGTGATTAAAAAAATATTTATTTTTTATTTTTATATATTATTTTTTAAACTAGTACTATTTTGGTTCTGATTTTGATTCTAACATCATAGATCCTTAGGCGATCAAAGCGGTGGCTGCACTGTACCACTCATGGAGAGCTCGCAGCGGTCATGTTCATAACAAATCCTTCCCGTTGTCTATAGTCATCGCTGCACTTGTTCATTTTAGCTAGGCTTAAGAACAACCTTTATCCAACGTGGGAAACTGAGATCCCAACAGCCTTGAAGGCTGTAGTAACCCCTCTGCATCCCATTGGGATCCCTCACCCCCACGATGGATTAAAGTAAACTTTGATTACTCCGTTAAACAAAAAAAATGCGGCAGGCGCGGGTGGGGTGGTGCGGGATCACTTTGGCAACCTCCTCATAGCAGCAGGCTCCAAGCTCTACACCCATGTCATTCCCACAGCAGAAGCGACAGGAGCGTTCATCGCGATGGCAACCGCCCAGGAGTGGACGAATACGGCGAACGGGATTTGGATAGAGGGCGAATCAGCCACCACCATTGATGACCTTCATAGGACAGCCTCCCGACAGGACCATGACTTACATCTCTGATCTTCTTTGTGCCTTCAAAGCACATAAGTTTTCTCATGTATACAGAGCCGCGAACAGAGCGACAGATTTTATAGCGTACTTTTCATGTTTAGATGATGTCGAATGGCGAAGGAGCATAACCCTCCCATCCGATTTTTGTACGATTCTTTATACTTGATGTATCTTATTTTACTAGTTTAGTAATATAGACTACGACTAAATTTCAGAAATACATGGAAGCATGTGGCTTCCAATATGATGTTTGTTCTCTCTCGAATCTCCTTTTACCCCAAAGAGAATCTAAATGCAAAGCTATGGCCATGTGAAGTGGTCAGTGGGGAAGAGCTCACCTTTCCCCTTAGGCTTTGCTTTTTAGAAGCAACTAAGTGGAAGATGCACAAAAATAAACATGTTTCCTTGGTACATTATCCATATCTATATTTATAAATGTAAGACATTTGGCGAGTCGATCTAGAAATAATGCGTAATAAGTTATCTGGCAACTTTTGCCGATCTCACGTAATTTCATTTTCAATATGTTATTTTGGGCAAATTCATATTATTTTTTGTCCATATATATATATATATATATATTATAAAGATCATGATTTGTGCGAGATATATATAATATAATTTGAGAGATATACTTAAAGCATAACTTAATATGTTTTTAGTGAAAGTTAAGCCCAAGCCTGTTGGACAAGAATCTATGAGGCCATGTGACAAAAACAGGAAAAAGCATTCAACCAAAATATAATAATAATAATAATAATAATAATAATAATAATAATAATAACAATAATAATAATAATAATAATAACCAAAATTTATCAAATGAGCTCAGAAAGAATCTCCTTCAATGAGTGTTTAAAGATGGAAGAAGCAATAATAATAGTAATTACTCTATCAATAATAATAATAATAATAATAATAATAATAGCAAATAGTTATATATCTCTTTCATCAAAAAAAAAAAAAAACTATATATCTCTAGCCACTATTTCTAATCTGCCTACACATGGGCCGTAGGGCCCAATGCACATGATGGGCCCTACCCAAAAAGTAAAAAAAAAAAATCAGCACATACTAAGCAAATGCGACATTTTTTTATGCTAATGATGCTTTAATTTAATATTATCTTGATATTATGTTATATTATTTAGAAAAAATAATTATTTAATTTAATGATATTTATAAATATTTTTTTATAAAATTATAAAATTATTAATTAAAAAAGAACATCTGAATACCATAATATTCAAATTACATGACATAACAACAATATAATAATGAGCAGAGTGCTCTCTATATAATAATTAATTTATATTTCACATTATACATAAATTTTAGTATTTAAATTTATTATATTTCAACTTTATTTTATATTCTACATATGCACATATTAAAATATAAACTAACTTATCTCAATATAATAATTAATTTAATTTTATATTTATATATAATTATTGTTAAAAAAAATATTTATATTCAATTTTAATTTTAATTTTATTACAATTTTTTTTTTTCAAAAAAGGTACTATTTTGAACCTAAATTTGTTTTCCATTGGCACCTGTCATCAGTTAGGATTTCTTTATTTGTCTGGCACTTCTTGCACTTATTGAAAAAAAAAGTTAAAACTGCATTATACTTTACATTATTTATGTATTTTAAAATAAAAATAAATTTAATTTTATATCATACATAAATATAAAAATAAATACTATATAGCAATATCTTAATTTTTTTTTATATTTTTAGTGAGAGAAAAGAAATAGATAATTAATTGAAGGAGAAGTAGCCAAAAAAATCAAAGGTAAAAGAGTAATTTAGTTAAATTTTAATAGGACTTTAAAATTTAAAATAAAAAATCAACTTATTTTAATTTTAAAAATTAGAATCAATTTGAAATCTCTTTTCATCCACGAGTGCTATATTGCGGCTTACCTTATTAAATAATTTTATTTATCAAAAATATCATCAAATATAAATAAAAAATACATTCCATTTGTTTGTAAAACTAACTAAAAGGATAAGTAGAAAATGTTAAACTCATATTTGATTTTAATTGAAACTCAGTAATTTCAATAGTTTGCCCAAACTCAATCGAAAGCGCTTAAACTCATCTTTTTCAAATAAATAATATTTAAGAATTATAATTAATAAATTTAATTTTAAATTTATAAAATTTAAATAATTTATTAAAAAATCAAAATTATTGATATCAAAGCTGTTGTAACTACTGAAAGTGATATTATCATATTGTAACTAAAATCAAAACTAAGTTTTAAAATTTTGAAATAAAAAAATAATAAATTACATACATATTACTAAAATTTAAATATTTTATAAATTTAATATTTAATCATAAAATTAATATAAAACTCATATCATAAAATTTATATATATATATATATATATAATAAATATAATAATTTTTAAATAATTTTTATAATCAATACATAATATTAAATATGTAAATTAGTTAATTTTATTTACATAATACTAAACATATAAATTTTTTTGTGAAAGCTATAATTTTTAATTGTTATTAACATAAAGAACTTATTTGACTGCAGCTAATTTTAAGCAAATTAATATTTTAAATTCATTAAAAAATTTAATAAATTTATTTTACATTTAATATAAAATTCAATCTTAAAAATTAATTTTATTTTATATTTAACACAAATTTTAATATTAAAATAAATTTTATTTCACATTATATATATTTTTTAAAATTAAAATATTTTTTTCATTAATTTTATAAAATAAAATATTTTTTATGTAAATTTGAAAAATTAATAATAAAAATTGGGCAAATTTCACCCAGATCCCTGAGTTTAAGGGTTATTATCACACAGGTCTAAGTTTTTTAAATTTTATCTTTGGGGTCCCTAGGTTTTCAAAAATTATTATCTAGGTTCTTTTTTATTTTTTTATTATTAAAAAATATACAAATTACCATTATACCCTTACCCTCCCTCTCTCCTTCAGATTCGGTCGTCCGGCAGCTTCGCGCTGCGACCCTGCGCCGCGCCGCCTTCGGCAGCCTCGGGCGCCGCACGACACAGGCCCACTGCGGCCCGGCGGCTCGCAGCGGCCTCTAGGGGCCTGGCTGCCTCGCCGGCGCGCGTGGCACGCCGCCAAGGTCGCCGCGCAAACCGGCGAGGCAGCCGGGCCGCTGGTGGCTGCAGCGCGCCGCGTGCTGCGAGGTCTGCAGCGGCCGCTGCGTGCCGGGCGGCTGCGCGCCTCGCAACAGCCGCAAGCGGCCCGGCTGCCTTGCCGGCGCCGCCGGCGAGTTTCTGGCGGCGCGCTGCGAGGCTGGTGAGGAAGCCGGGCCGCTGGAGGCCGCTGCGCGCAGCGCGGCGCAGGCGGCCGGTGTCGTGCAGCCGCGCCAGGTGTCGCCGAGGCGGCTCCGGGCGGCGGCGTCGGTGCGGTCCCGGGGGTCGCGGGGCGGCGCGGGGCGGCGCGGGGCTGCGCGTCTGCCGGATCTTGAGGAGAGAGGGAGGGTAAGGGTATAATGGTAATTTGAATATTTTTTAAAAATAAAAAAGGGACCGATGATAATATTTAAAAACCTAGGGATCCCAAAGATAAAATTTAAAAAAATGTGGACCTGTATGATAATAACCCTTAAACTCAGGGACCTGGGTGAAATTTGCCCAAAAAAATTTGACACTAGGCCTGACCTTCTACCTCTGTAGGTATAATCTTCCTATATATGCACGATGGAAGCAATGAGGCTGTTAAAAGCTGCCATTCTCTGCAGCTTTTAACTACAATATTTTTTTTATATACATTTAAAAAAATATATATGTACATTTAAAATCTTATTCACATATAATTTAATAATGTGCACAATTATAATATAAAAATTATATTTTAATATAATTTCAGTGGTTACGTACACTTATTATGCCTAAAATTAGATTAAAACGAGATTTTCATAATTTAAATTATAACCGAATAAAATTGATCTTTATAAATTATATTTGAATATAATTTAATGTCATATATTTTCAAATATATAAATTACATTTAAAAATATTATTTATGAGTTATGATTTTTATAATTTCTTACACGGTCAATTAATTCGAAATTATTTCAAATTTTAAGATTTTAATTATCATAATATGATTCTACAATATATATGAGTAATTTTATTTATAAATTAATATTTTATTGAGTAATAAGTATTAATAATTCACATGACTGAAATAATATCAAAATTGTTGGATTAAATCAACAAATTGAAATATAATTTTTTTTTCTTTTTTTTTCAAATTGAAATAAAATTTAACTATTGAATGTAGTAAAAAAAACTATCAAATCAATTTGGTCTATAGTTCAATGTCGAATTCTCATCAGCATAATATGGACTGTAATTTAAATTTTAAATTATATATCGAGCAGATTTCTTATATTATTAATATCTGAATTTAGCTTTAAATCTTAGTCATACATGTGGCGTCTAAGGCTTTCCAAATGTCTTTATCGTCATGCACGATGTTTTTATTCATCGTCGATAATATTTGACTAATCATACTATTTTTCCAGAAATCTCCCACCATCGGACACGATATTTAGCCATTCACAGCTTTCATTAATATCGGCTATGAGATTTGTTCATCCACAGCTATCATTACTGTCCCACGGCCTGATAAGGACTGCCACGTCAACATAATTTCTACTAATCGTAGATTCACGCAAGTTAAACAGATCAAGGACTCGCGTACTCTTGCCACTATCGACGGTCATCCTCGAGGCAGCAATTATGTGGCTGATAATGTGGAGCCGACGGTTATAATATTTTAACCTGAAAACTCGTTGAACTCTACTACAGTTCTCAGTTACAAATGCCTCCGGGCTGAGCTCCAGAGGCAGAAAATTATCGACCGACGACCAAACTCATGATTATCAAAGACAGACACATTAAGCTTGTATTCTTTCTTCTTATATTAGTCTTCTGACTAAACCTTTTAAAATATTAATGAAATTTTTTTCATTAACTCTTCGGTGAACATAAGCTATCCATGAACCACCTGACATCCTTATGTGTTTCTGGATAATTCTTAATTCTTACTCTGAGCTAACATTCTGGGTTAGAAATATTGTGTGCCACTAACTTTTCAAGACTCTCACTCTCTCTGTCAATCTTATTATGAATAATATTAATTTTTTTTAAATTATTTTTTTAATTTTTTGATATGTTACGTGAATTTCAAATTAACTGAAATTTTGAGATATTAATTAACATAACATGGACCAATTTAATTATTTAGCAATTTATTATATAATAATGCATTAAATTTAAAGCTCAACTTAATATTAAAACATTTAAAGAAGATTAATAAATTGAAATATAATTAGATAATATATATTATTAAATGTTGTAAAAAAAATTTTGAGTGGCTCAATTTCTAGTTCAATGTCGTGAAAAGATTATTTTATACTTGAAAATTTCTCGAAAATTATGTGCTCAGGCAAAAGAAAAATTAATTTATGGACGCAGAAATTAATTTTTTATTCAAATAAAAAATTATTAAAAATATATTATAAGAAATAAATTTTTATATTTAAAACTCCCCCATCTCCTTATGCACATCTTCCGTCTTTATCTATGTCGGCCTGAATGAAATTAGAACATTACTATATATCGAGTCAATAGCCAAATTTAGTCAATCTTAGGCAACGATAAAACTAACTCGAACTCAATTTGATTTAATATAACTTTATAGGCTCTGTTTGTTTTACAGTTAAAAGATAACTTTGTTTAATTTTAATTAGGCATATCACATCACATATAAAATTTAATATTAAAAATTAACTTTATTTAACATTCTACACACATTACTAAAATAATAACTAACTTATATCACATCCCTCACATATCCCAATATAATAACTAACTTTATTTCACATCATTCATAATTTTTAATAAAAAAATATCACTATTTAAGTTTAATTTTAACCTTGTTAAATTTAACCTTACAAACAAACAGACCCTATGAGTTAGATCCACTTAGTTCTCTCTATTCACAAGTAGAAATTATTGTATGGAGCACTATCTAGATGCCAATCAGAGACCGCCACGTGTGTAATACAGGTATACGTGACGATTTCTGATTGGCATCTAGATAGTGCTCCATTCGAATGTAATAATTTCTCGTTCACAGTGGGACATAGCAGAGGAAATTAGAGCATAGAATGACTAAAAAAAAAAGTGAGCATAGAGTGAGAGAATGAGTTGGGAATTGTGCTAAAGTTCACTTTGGTGATCTATCCCACATTCATTTCACCATTGCAATAGGATTACAGGAGAAGTGGAGAATACGCATGCACCCAACCTTTTCATTAAGATATTTGTTTAACAAGGAATGCAGATAATTTTTATATATATATATATATATGTATGTATGTATATTTATATTTCAAAGTTTATATAATTTATTTTGAAAATAAGTTTGATTTATGGGGGATTTACATATAGAACACTGAATTCATCACAAATTACGCATTTCACTATCTTTTAGTAAATATTACACATATCACACTCTGCTTATGGGTTTTACATTTCTACTGTAATAATAGAAATATAAAAAGAGTGTGATATGTGTAATATTTATTAAAAGATTGTGAAATATGTAATTTGTGATGAATTTAGTGTTCTGTATGTAAATCCCCCTTGATTTATTAATGACTCGGAGTAAACCCGCATAATATAGATTTTGTTTGATATTTACTAACATTGATTTGAAATGAATGATTTTTTTACCTATTAAATGAGATTCAAATTTGAGATTAGTTCAGTACGAAACCTATGTGATATGCGTCTAAAACAAGAATGAAAGTTTTCTTTAAAAGTCTGCTCAACTTCCGCCTTGTTCTCATAAAGAAATATTCCCAACACTCAGGTCAAATATACTTTCAGAAGTGATGACCACTGCATATTACTCAAGTTCGAGGAATTTAAAAAGTATTTCTACGACACAGACAATTTGATTTTAACTTTTAAAGATTTATAATTTTAGTCCCTCTTTAAGAATTTGGCTTTTTTCGTTAATCTTTCACGTAGAAAATATAGAATTTGATCATTTTTTGACTAATTTTAAAGGAATATTATATGCTTTTATTCTCATAATTTTTAAAAAATTTGATAAAAATTTAAAATTTAATTTCTCACCTCTCTTGCTTTCTTGATTCTAAAATTTAAAACTATCAAAATAAAAATATTAATATTTTAAAAGCAAAAAAATTATTAATTAAAAATAATCTTACAATATATTAATAAATTAATAATTATGTCTTAATTATGTTCAAATGATAGTATTTTTACAACCCCATAAACTAAAATTAAGGTTTTTTACAAGTTTAAATCAATTTGAAATGCCCTACAAACCTTAGGTTCCCATATGCAATTTACCCTATTTATATGTTATGCACAAACGGCACATGATTGAGCTTGGAATGGCGTTGGGATGAGAGCTTGAGCTCACCTCAGATTAGTCGTTTATCTCAATTTTTTTATTTTTTTTATTGTCGTTTATCTAAATTTTTTTTATTTCTTTTATTGTCGTTTATTTAAATTTTTAAATAGGAATTGACTCGTACAATATCTACCAAGTAAATTTATTCATTAATAATAATTAAACAATTAAATATAATTTGATTGAAAGTAACATCACCATCAGAATTTGATTAAGCTTATCTGGATAAATTTAATTACTTAATTTAATTATCAGGCACTTAAACAATTAATAATCCAAAAAATAAATAAAATATTGGCTAAATTGCATCCAGGCTCTTGAGATAAAAAAGTATTAAAAATTAGTATTAACTTTTAAAAAATCCAAAAATCATGAAAAAGTTGTAGTTTGGTCTTAATTAAGACAAAGTAATTACATTTTTATTATTATCTTAATTTTTTTAATTTTTTAAAATTATTATTTAAAATTAGTAATATTTTTTAATTTTTTTTTAGAAAGAAAAAACTAACATGTAGGAGAAATTAAATTTTAGATCTTTTAATATTTAAATCTTAAATTTTTGAAGAAATAGTGAGGACATAATTCAAATTGATGAAAAAAAGATAAAATTTTATATTTTTCTATTAAGAACAGCCAACAAAATAAGATTTAATTTTAATAAAGAAATCAAAACTATAGCTCTTTTACAAAGATAGAATCAAAATCAATAATTTTTCTAAAGTGGAGACTAATTTTCAATGCCCTTATAACATTAAGAGGCTAAATGCAATTTACCTAAAAATATAACTATGATTTATATGACAAAGATGCAGGGCTCTTATTCGCATCACAGCTAGTAAATCATTGATAATTTTAACTTAACGCATGCGGATCCATGATTAAAGATGATAGAAATAAGTAGCAACCTACCGGACCCAAAACATCGCAAATCAGTAAGAAAAAGTGTACTGTAGAACTGCAAAACAGTGCAGCAACACTCGGGCACTGTAGAAATGCAGGACAATGCAACAGCGCTCGGGCACTGTAGAAATGCAAAACAGAACAAGCAGAAGGACACTGTAGAAAAATGCAAGATAACAATTATCTGCATAGCCAACCTGACCTTTCAGGGGATCAATGGGCCAAAAGACAAGTTCTTTCAAAGGATTGAGTATGAAGGCATCACTATTGCCTACTTCAAATATGGAGTAAAAAGAATTATTAATATCAGTGACTGACGGACTAGTTATAGTCTTGGTGCAAGGAGTACAAGAATAAACAGCCCCACATAAAAAAATTGGTTGAATTTACTATATTATTATGAAATAATATGATCTTAAAATATCGAGTCATCTACTGTATAGCTATACCCAAAGTGAATTGTACATCAACATAGAAGTTATTTATTTCTCATTTTTGACTTTATATAAATTAGTATGATCGCATATTAATGGTTTTCAATTAACTTAAAATCAATTGAGGCATGCTTAATTCAAAATCGATTCGATTAATTACTTGTGATTTGAAATTATCTCACTTTGAATGAAAATTGAGAGAGACACATGGCTAGAAGTAGACTTGTAGTAAAATTCTCTTTTGTAAATTACTTGATTTGTGAGGGCATTTATGACAATACCCAAAAGGTAAATTTGAAAGCTGCACGTGGCAGAATTATAGCAATTTATAGACTTGGAATCTACCTTTTAAAATGACATGTTAATTGACCTCCTTATCTATATATATTGATATATATGTGTTAATTGACCTAAAAATTAAACCCGTGTTGACGTAAAATATCGACCAACAATAGACAATGAATATTAATAAAAAAAATAAAGATATAGAAATACAGATACAAATTTTTATACGAAAACTGATAATATAAAAAACCATAATTTCATCAGGTGATTTTAATATCTACTAAAAGGCCTGTTTGGCGTAAGAACCAAAATCAAGACAAAAATAGTACTAGTTTAGAAAACAATAATAATAATAATAATAATAATAAGTAAAATTTTCTAATCATTTTACATAAATTCTAATATAAAAAAATATTATCTTATTTCACATATTTAATAATTTTTAATAAAAATATTAATTTTATTTCACACTAGATTTTAGTATTTTGGTCTACGATGTGAAATAAAATTAATATTTTTATTGAAAATTATTGAATATGTGAAATAAAAAAATATTTTTTTATATTAAAATCTGTGTAGAATAATTAAAAAAAATTATTTATTATTATTACTATTATTTCTTAAATTAGTACTATTTTTGTCATGATTTTGATTCTCGCGCCAAACAGAATTTTTAGAGTCCAAAAGAAGAAGCAAGTTTACAAATGAGATACCGACTTGAAGAGCTTATGTCAAATTAGGTTTAATAATTATTGTTAGAAACAATCTTTCTGTATAACATGTCAAATTAGGAGCAAACAAACAAACTAAAAAAGAAAAAAAAAATCAAAAATCAACTGTGTCGGAGTGTGTTAAACGAGTATGAGTATAAATTGCTACCTCTACTTATACCAAGACCACACATTGATTTTCAAGTTAATAAATATGAACTATTATGTATCGTTAAATTTAGAATACTAGTTGTAAATTTAATCACTTTTACAATCTTATTAGGTTTGTTGAAAGCGAAACTTTTAAAGGAAAAGAGAATGAAAACAAATCATGAATTTTTCTAATTCGAGTAGACACGTGGACACGACTAAGATCGACAAAAGCAACTATGTATAGACAGAAAGGATTAAGCAAACATTAAATTTCATAATTCAATGACATTTTTTTTTTGTATAATTAGTGTGATACCCGTGACCGAAGAGGACGGGGAGTGACGCTGGGTGATGTTATAAGAGAAAGAAATCACTGAGGTAAAAGTACAGCTGTTAGTAGGCTTCTAGGCTAAATAATGAGTGGTGAGAGGGGCACAAAAAAAATCGTCCTACTTATTTTTCTAATAAGAGATCCTGAGCTGTATAAATAGATAACGTGTTTTCAAATAGTAGAGGTATTTTTTGGGGCAAAACTGTAAGGCTAATGATGAAAAATTTCATAGTTAAGCATGTTTGGGTTGAAGTAACACTGGGATGGATGACCTTCTATAATATTCACGTAATTTTTCTAAAGCACTCTTTTAATAGGACCTTATAAATAAACAATTGTTAATTATTTTTAATTGATATTAAACTAAAAGTGCGGAAATTAAAAGCATTTAAAAATTAAATTTGAATTTATTTTATTTTAGATAATATTTAATTTTTATTTATAAAAAATATATATTTTCGAGTAGTCAAGCAGTCTTATTATGTAACTTATGAGGTAAAGGAAATTGAAATGAATTTGATCAGTTATAAGTAAAAATAAAAATCATGAAATGAATTTACTTATTTACTTATTAATTATTATTTATATTTTTATATTTATTATAAAATTGGATGTTAATTTTAACACTTAAATATTTTACAAAATCTATATTACTGAATATATTTTTACAAAATTATTTAACGATCAAAATAGTGCGTTAAAAATAAAACCAAAATATTTAAATTTAATGATTTGGTTGGCTTTAGAACTTGAAGATTTGATTAATAATTTGAAATTTTAATTATTTTCAATATAACTTTATTCAAATCGTCCACTACCCTTTTGTTAGTATTGATAATATTATATTATCACATTAATTATAGATTTTTGGGTTAAACATTAATTATAATTATATACATATTAACTATTATATGTATACTTCTTGTATTTAGTTTATGCCTATATTATTTTTTGTTCAAAATAATTTTTTGGGAATATATATATATATATATATATATAGAGATATGAACAATATTTCATCATAAGAAATTTTTAATTTTTAATTTTTTTAAATAAAAAATAAATAAAAGAAAGATATGGTTTTAATTGAATTGAAAATTAAATTTATTTGGTCGATTCAAATTTTAATTTATAATGTAATTTTGGTAGTTTGATTTTTAAAATTTTTGGTTGCGAACAAAATTTTGAGTTAATGATTCAAAATTTTGTTTGGATTAATAAAAAAAAAATTTCTGGTTAGCAGATTTATAAATTACAGATTCGGTTAAAAACCGTCCATGATCACTCGTAATTACAGAAAGGGTATAGGGGTATTATAGGCATTTAAAAAATTGACCGCTGCTTTATGAGGCCTAGACTGGGAAGGCGAAGCGCGGCGAACGGAGTTTGTATCTCACCGGAGTTATTTCCGGCGAGGACTAGTAGGAAGATGACTCCTGGAGTCTACCACGAAGTTCATGAACCGAGGAATCTGGAGAAGCAGATCGAGAGGCAGATTGGATGCATGACCGGATTCCTTCAGCTCTTCGATCGTCAACAGCTCCTCGCCGGGAAGCGCTTCTGCTCTGAAAAGCGGCTTCCGAGTTATTCAGTGAGCACTTCTTGCTTAACTTGGATTATTTGGGCAATTTTTTTTAAGGTGATAACTCACATTGCACATTGATTCCAGGCTGCTGGATCGACCTCGCCATCGGATAGATCTGAGTTTTCATCTGCCTCCTTGGTTAAGGAGGCGCCGCCGTCTTTGTCTTTCCCGTCGCCAGAGGGATGCCCCTTCTCGCCGGAGAAACATTCTCTAACGAACACACCCGGAAGGCAGATGCTCCCGCTCCCTGTGTTTGCTTTGAAGGACAGGCAGAAAACCTCCTGGAAGCTGCGGGAAGCTCCGAGGCTATCCCTTGACAGTCGTGCGACTGTAGATGCCAAGGGTAAGCTGCGGCCACGAGAGATCCGGATCTCTCCAACGGTATTCTCCGAGAAATCGAGCGATGTCTCAGAGGACACGGAGAATCAGTATAAGCAGCGGCGCTCACCTAGCGTCGTTGCGAGGTTAATGGGGCTCGAGGCACTTCCTGATGCCGGAGAAGGTGAGCTGCCAAAGAGGGCCGAGCTCCGCCGATCGGCGTCGGAGTCCCGTGTTCCAAGGGATCTGTCAGAGTTCAACTTTCACAAGCCGGCTCTGATGCCCTCCGAAGATCTCTTGGGCCCTGGCAAAATATATTCCTCAGAAGGAAGGGCACGGGAAATCAAACCTAAGGGACAAAAGCCGCCGGCGGCTCCGCTCGTGAGGAAGAGCTTCTTCGATTCCCAGGAGTTCTTCCCAGAGCCGAAGCGCACAGGATCACTCTGTGGCGAGATTGAGAAGCGGCTACGGATGCGAGGAATCGAAGAGCCAACCAAGGATCTGGAGACTCTGAAGCAGATCCTAGAAGCTCTTCAGCTTAAGGGGCTACTTCACTCCAAGCCACTGGAGCCCCTGGATGCCCTCTCTGTAAACTTCTTGTACGAACGTCGCACCAGCTCTTTAGCCGCCGGTGAGTCCCCAATCGTCGTCATGAAACCGGTTCCCAAGTCACTGCCGCGCTCGCCCAGAAGCGACCTTCAAAACGCTTCTCCCAGATCCGTATCTCCCCGCTCCTCCCCTGCTCCGGAATCCGCGCTCACCATCATGTCGCCACGGGGACGGCCGGAGATCGACCGGAACGTTTCCAGTCCCCGCCGCCAGATCAATTCCAGATCGCAGAAACTGAGTGAGGCGTCGAGCCCCATTGCCTCCCCGGCGAGGCGTCAAGCGCCATTGCCTCAGCGGCGGATCCCAGCCGTTCATTCCTCTAAGACTGGCACCAAATCGCTCGGACCACCTTGCGCACGATCTTCTCGCAACCGTTTGCCGACGGCTGCGGCCTCGCCTAAAGAGGCGGTGTGCTCACCCGCGGTGGACGACAAGTCCACCAAATCTGATGCGACCATTTTTATCTCACCTTCTCAATTAATTTGCGACGTATGTTTTTCATCACATATTTAATATTTATTTCCCACATAAATTATTAGAAGCTACTGTTTTTTTTTTTTAAAATCATTTTCTTTCATATTTTGGGTTCAGCGTGAGACGTTGGATGAGTACAGGATGGGCAGGAGACTGTTGGAGAGATGCGACAAGTTGCTGCAAAGCATCGCAGCAATAACTTCCTCCGCGGAGCAGGTTACCGCGGCGGAGCAGCAGCCTAGTCCGGTGTCGGTCCTGGACTCCTGTTGCCTCTCCGACGAGAGCTTCGCCTCCCCGCACCCTAATCCTGCCGCCGCCGCTGCCGCCGCCGCCGCCGTCGACTTCAAGGGTATGCCCCGCTGCTCACATTAGCAATCTTGCCAGCTGGCGGCGCACTGTAGCGCTCGCAATTTTTCTCGCGTTCACATCTGCCTTCCTTTTCGACGAGCTGGCATTATTTTCCTAATAGAAATAGAAAATCGTTTTTTTTTTAAAATTGAAAATCGTTTCCCGATTAAGAACGACACCGAATTTCCGTCACTGCAGATAAATTAGCGGATTGGGTAGACGACCAGTGGAGTCAGCAGGTGACGTCGACCGTCGGATCTAAATCTGACGATGGGGCCCAGGAGGATATGGCGAAGGACCTGGGCGAAGACTATGCCTACGTGGCTGACGTAATACGGGAGTCTGACCGCCACCCCACCGCTGCCGACGCTTTCGCGGCGATCGAAAAGCGGTATCAGTCTTCCATCTCGTCGGAGGCGCACCGGCGGCTCATCTTCGACTCCGTGACGGAGATCCTCGAACGCAAGCGCCTCGTGTCCCCGTGGAAAGCTTTCCGCGTTGCCGCCACTGGCGGCGGCGGCGGCGGCGGCGGCGCAGGCTCGCTTCTGCGTGAGGTGTGGGAGGAGCTCCAGCGAGTTCAGCAGTGGGTGGAGTCGGAGGACGTGATGGCCTTGACTCGCGGGATTATACGGAAGGACATGGCGTCTGCCGCAGCGGGGCAACAAGGGTGGGAAGTGGCGGGGGTGGAGATGTCGGAGGCAGTGCTCCACATCGAACGGCAGGTGTTCAAGGATCTTGTGGCGGACACCATTAGAGAGCTGGCAGATCTCGCCTGTAGGTACCGCCACGACTCGTTCCCTCGCCGGAAGCTCGTCTTCTGAATCGCCCATTGAGGTGGCTGTGGTTGGGTTTTGCATCGAGTAGCCGGCAATCCCCAAATTTCTAAATTTCTGTTTTTTTTTAAAAAAATCTATTTCACATCAAAGCCTGATTTAAATTGACGACGAACATTAAATATTATATTAAAGTAAAATTCTGAGTAAGTGGGCCGTATGTGGATTGGATCCCGGCCCAGCCCGGCCCAGCCCGGCCCATCTGACACTATTCATTCATTTACTGGCCAATTTCTGACTGCTGACTGAGCCCTTGGTCACTACGTCTTTTATCCATGTTTCATCTCCTGGATCCTACGGCTCTAGCCCTGATCTAACCATCTTTACTGGTGAAGGCCTCCTACGGCTGTTGGGTCTACCCCTGGTCGCATTAACCTCCGGGTCCCCTCTCTGTTTCAGTGCCATTGGCTCCGTGTTCGCTAATTTTGGAGTAATTTTTCGATTCGGGTGCCTAATCATTCGCCGTCCGAACCGTCGGCAGCTGCTACGAGTTTTAAGATAAGTTGAACATCATTGTAGAGCTTATAAAAAAAAGCGTATTCGATAACCATTTAGGAGAAACTTGGTGCTTGAGCGCCTTTTCTAAGGTCGGGCTGGAACGTGAGACGAGTTTGGCCTTGCCATTCAATCAATTTTTGAGGCGGGATTAGGACTACAAGCGAGTAGGGTCGGACTTGGAACGACCCATTCGTGGTTCAGTTCATGAATAATCGGACGAACCTTGATTCAAATCTAATCGAAGTTGTTTCGTATATAACTCAAGTTCAATTCATATTTGAGTTGGATCGGGCCTAGAACTAATTGACTAATATAATGTAGTTATGTTGTTTATTTTATTGATTTTTAAAAATTAACTTAAAAAATAATAAAAGTTTAAATTTGTACTTTTTCCACTAACAAAAGAACGCAATCTATAATATATTCTAAATGTATGAACCCTCATATTATTATGGTAGAAATTAGAAAGATATATTTGTTCTTAATATATATCTAATAAAATCGTTTCATATTTATATAAGAATTTAAATATATATATATATATATTGTATATTTAATTATAGTTTTAATTAAATTGGGTAGGCCCGTAGGGTCAACCTAAAACCCTGCTCTTTTTCCATTGAGTGCACAATTAATCTCAACCCTTCTCACAAGAGGTCTAATGTGGCTAATCATGATCACTTTTTAAAATATTTAATAACTTTTTTTATTCTTAATATATAAATTTTAATATAATAAATTTACTTATATCACATTTTTATACACTTCCCAATATATTAATTAATTTTATTTCATATTTTATATAATATAAAAAAATGATCAAAAATCCTCTAATTAAACTGAAGCAAATGTTGACAATTGAATTTTTTATTTTTTGATTCTAAGGAGATTGAATTGAATTTAATTTAAATTAATTTTTAAGGAAATTTAAAACTATTTGCATGAGATTAATTAGTCTCAATTTAATGAAAAAAATTATTTTAAAATTTATATATGATACAATATCTTACATATAGCCACTACTTTTTATTTTCAAATTAATGATGCAGCCTAATTATTGGGCTATATGTAAGATATTTTTTTTAATTCTTTATAGTTTTTATGAATATTTTTGACCATAATAAATAAAATAGAATAAAATAAAAATGCTTCTAAGTTTAATTTTCCTTAAAAAATTAATCTAAAATTTTTTATTTGGCTTTGCGTTAGTCAACTAAAGCCCACCTTAAAAGAATTAAGTAATCTACCGTTCACATCAAATTAAATTAATTTTGACTTTTGGCACCTCTTTTTATTTAATTTTTAAGCCTTTTCATCTCCATTTATTCTCATATTACTTGATCAAAAATCATTGCATTGCTTCCATTAAATATAATTTATTTAATTTTTCATTGCAATGCTGCTTCCTATATAATTTTTAAATTTAATTTGTAATCTTATTTTACAGTTTTAATTATCATTTTACACTTATATATTAAATATAATTTATTAATTAAACTTTATTTATTATATAAGAATTGCTATATTAGTTTTTTCAATATATATCATATATAATATTCTATTTACTAAATAAGTTTTATTTCATATAACATATAAGTTATGCATTATTTTTTTTTATAGAAAGCTACACATTAATCTATAGTTATACTTATTTGAATATCTTTATATATCGAATCAATTTTTGATTGAATTAATTTGAATTTAAACTAATTTTCTTTCGCCCACAGTCAAATATGAGTCGATTAAAATTTTATTTATTGTAATTTTTTCAATACAAACAGATCAAGTTGGATTGGAGGCAAAATTCATGATACGTTAAATTAGAAAATATTGCATGCCTTTTAACCAATATAAAATATTTTTGTTAAAAAAATTATGAGAAATTAGTTTTATTTTACATTTTAAAATAGAGTGGTATTCAATTAAGATATATTAAAATGCCAGTTAATATATAGTAAAATAATAATAAATTTGTGACTTTTAAATAACTTGCATGTAGATGCCACTTAAGATTAATTGATATATAGATAACACCCAAATTTTATTTTTAATTTTTTATTGCAAAAATATTTAAAATTAAATAAATAACAATTTAAAGATAGTATAAATTCAAATTCAATTAAAACTTAAAAGGTCTAACTAGTCTTTAAGACAAGAAACCACTGCATTCTGATGTCGCATCGACGCATTTGTTCAGTGCCCGCTACGAGTATACCATGTAGGCAAGCGTAGCCTACCTCTTTCATTGTCCTTAAAAAATACTATAGTGGTATATATATAATTAAATGTCTCTATTTTTTTATATTTTGTGTCTCTTATAAATATTCACATTAAATAAAAAAAAGCAATTGCATATATGTCTCCTTGAAAATTTATATTTATACATTCCACCTTTTAATATTTATTTACCAATATACCACCATATAATCTTCAATATTACAGTAACGACATTTCATCACTATTATCATAGTTAAATTGTGATTAACCTAACTTAAATACATATAGTATCAATTATGATGGCTAGCGGTGGCATCCTGCGATTATTAATAGCATATTTATAAGTATTGGTTAACAAATAGTAACGATCAACATATCACAAATAATTACTCATAAAAAATCATCAATATTTGCTTTTTGCAAAAACACTAATAAATTTTGGAAAGAACCCCCTAAAAGTGTTTTTTTATTATTATTTTTACTTCATTTCAAGGTAATCTTCTCATTATTATAATATCCAAAAATATTATCTTTCATAAATCCAGATAGAAATATGCATAAGTTAGTTCGATTTAATTTCATACTTATTATATATTCGACCTAAAATAAATTGATTCTACTATATCTATAGACCTAACTTAGACTTAAATTATTGAGTTCATAATAAATTCGCATTGAGTTGAGTCTATTAAATAATTTTTAACTTATTATTTGAATATAATTTTTTTAAAGAGAAAATACATACGATAAAATTAGAAATATTAAAAATCGATAGAATCTAGCTTAAAGTAACATAACAAATATATAGCTAAAAAAATAATCACATATTTTAAAAATAAATTTATAATATTAAGATATAATAATTAGGGGGCATTTGGTTCAATATTTTTTGGTATTATACTATATAATCTAAATTTTATGATATTTAAATATCATTTTTTGAATAATAATTTTATAATTTTTAAGAAATTATCTATATATATGTCATAAAACTAAATAATTATTATTTTTAGATAAATGATATAACCCAACATAATATTAAATTAAACATGCATTTAGTTTAATATCACAGATTAAGATTTCAAATGCATTCTTTTTCGTAATCAAATTATTAAAAAAGTAAATAAAATTAATTAATAAAAATTATTTTAAAATTTTATGTTTTACCTTCTGTATAAATTGTGTTAATTCAGTTATACTATGTCTATCTATATATTAAACTTAAAAATTAAATCATATAATCAATTTTAAATATTTTAAAATCCAAAATTAACTCAAATAAATTTAAATTGAACCTTAATTTATGAATTCATTTTTTTAATTTTTTAAGTATTAATGCCCACTTGTAACCTAATACTAGGCTGCAATGCTTTTTTATAAATGACAAATTATACTCATATCTTTGAGTTTTTAATAATTAGTAGCTCACAAATTTACTTTTTTTAAATTATAACGACGACTTCTTGAGTTTTAATTAATTATCAATTTTTTTTTTGTTTTTTTTTAATTAAAGTTTTTAAAATTATCATTTTATTTTTGCCTTTTTATCTCTTCCCAATTCTCGCACCCGCGAGGCTACGTGGCAGTCGACGACAAGTGCGGCCGCCTGTGGTCGCACCCGCTACGCAGCTGCGGTCTGCGGACTTGCCGACTGCCGTGGGGCATGTGCGAGACTGCTGGTGGGTCGCACACGCCCGCAACTGCCGGGCCGGTGGCCAGCTCGGCAGCCGCGGCTTCGTGTGCTCGAGGATTGAGAGGAGAGAGAAGGAGAAGTAAAATAGTAATTTTAATTTTTTTTAATAATAATAATAAAATTTTATTTGATTATTTATTAAGATTTAGAAATCATGGTATTATAATTTTAAAAATATGTACTTATTTGTTACTCAGCATTAAACTGAGGAGCCAGTGTAATTTGCCCTTTTTTAAATGGGATAATTACCTACATGCCACACAATTTAGTTTTATTTATATCTTACCAATCTATTCTTAGTTAATTACGCTATGCACACTCAAAATATTATAAAATCTTACATACACACATTTTAACTTATTTTTATTATAATGGGTAATCATAATTTTTCAATAACCTAATTATAGTTAGATTACAAAAAATCTGGGCCGTTCATCATATTATTTTAAAGATATTTAAACATATTTTTAGTGAAAATCTTAAAATCATAATGTTTAGATGGCGTCAAAGGAAGGAGATATTCAATTGATTTTATGACAAATCAACGCTTTAGTGTGGTATTGAGGAAGAAAAAAAAATACCATTAAAAATAAAAATATAATTTTAATAATTTACTAATAAAATATTTTTTAAAATAAATTTTAATTCAAATATGTATATATAAAATTTTATAATATTTTGAGTGTATATAGTGTAATTAATTAAAATAAATTAAATTATGTGACATTTAGATAATTATAAAAAAAAAAAAAACATTCGCAAAAAAATTCGCAGTCGCCGAGAAGCCGATAGAGGAAGGTCTTCTCTTTTTGCGCGTTTCCTGTCTGTTCTTGTCTGCAGGAAGGCAAAAGCTCGAGGAATGGCCGAGTTAGGGCTTACCGTGCTGGACGGAAAAGAATTGAGAGACGGCAATCTCCGCCTCCAGATCGGCGACGGAGCCGTCACCGGCGCGGGGATTGTCAGCATGGCTGAAGAAGAGGCTTCCGCCCGCCTTTTCGGCTTATCCTTGCCTGATTCCGTGAGATCGGCCGCCCTCCGTCGACTGGAGGGCGGCGAAGGCGGCGACGGTGGCTTCCTGTCCATGGAGTTCAACGATTCCGAGTCCCAGAAGGAGAAGATTCGTGAATACCTCTTGGCCGCGGCAGACGTACTGGAAGGTCTTTTTACTAAGCTTGTCCTCTACCTGTTACTGTTGCTGCTTGAAAAACTGGCAGCAACCTTTGCAGTCGAAAAATCAACTCGTCAAAAGCCTAGAACTTTTCGACTAAGATTTGTCGTCTAAAACATCTTTCCATATGGATTTTGTAGAACTTGAAGTGAACAAAAATACAAAAGATGATTTACGCAGGTACACTGCACCAATTGTTGCCATACAACTAGTTAGAAGACTTGTGTGCTTTGGTTTCTTCACCTAGAACCAGCTAGCTCTAGATGGTAGATATTTTCTCTGCCTTCCTCTTCTCGTCGAAGACTTTAGGAAGTTGAGCTCTCCCTGACATGTTGATTTTTGTTATTGTTAGACGTCACCGCAGGTGATGGAACTCTGGACGCTCTTTGTATCGATCATCTAACTTCACTACAACAACATCTCACACCAGAATGTTCTACTCCTTCAACTTCTCCTCCTGTTTATAGGAGACCTAGGTGACTCCCTATAGACAGCTGAACGTAGTCCAACCCTTGTGTCTTCTGCAAGCATGTGTATTGACTTGCCACTCTATTTCCAAGCATCCATGCTCTACATAAGGTTGGAGGGTTTCCCGGTTGCTTCAGTCCTTGTCTTCAAAGAATCTTTTCTTCAACTCCCTGAGCAAATCAAAATTTCGGCGAGTCTTCTCTTCTCGACTTCTCGTCTTCTAGGAATGCTTTTTCGAGAAGCTTCTTCGATAAGACTTTTCAACTTCTTCATTCACTTTCATGAAGTGAGACATTCAAAAAGCCCGCCCTCTTTATTTTTGAGGTGCTCTAGCCCAGCAGGTCTCCTATAGACTTTGTGCTTTGAACAATTTGTTGATTAAATCATCATATCCGACGAATTCTCATCAGTGCGAAATTTTTCCAACAATATTGTCCTTTCTTCTACAGCAATTTGAATCCAGTGATACCAAAATTCGATGCGCTTTAAATTTAACTGTTTTGACTATCACAATGCTAGGATTATAAGTCTTGTTTATGCGCCAACTGTTTGAATAATCTTTTCATCTATATTATTTCTTTACATCCTTCCGTCACAGTTTGGTAACCTACACAATTGTCAAAAGTTTCACATACTTTTACAACTTATTTTGTCACAATACTAATCCTCCTACAAATTTTATTTGATATCTAGAAGTGTATTTTCAAGAGTCCACATTTTCGATCATATTTGCATCAACATAATCGACCATCTTCGACTTGCCCTTTCCGGAGTATGACACTATTGTGCTAACCCCTCAAAGATGGTTCCACTTGATTGCAACCCAATGCACCTTCCTAGGGTTGGAGAGATATTGTTAATGATGCTGAAACATGAGCGATGTCTAGCCTTTTGTAGACCATCGCATATAAACTCCCTACGATAGAGGGTACAAGGTTTTCAAGATAAAATCTTTTTTGGTTTAGTGAAAGTAAACTATTAATTCGGAATCTTGTGCTGAATTATGAGGAGAAGAGTTGCATCTTGCTTTGCTTAGACATAAGATTGTTGCGGCATTCTTAACTTATTCGCTGAGCGATTCTTCTTGATCTTCATACCCAAGATTTGTCTTATTGGTCCAAGATCATTCACGTAGAAAACCTTGTTGAGTTCAACCTTCAACCTCCTAATTTTTTTTGATGTCCTTGCGAACCGCCAACAACTTATCATCGATATTGGGCCATGAAGTCATTATCTTTGAATTTCTTCACATTGACATAGTGCTCTAATATGGTCTTCTTATAATTGTACTCTACCATGAAGTTTTGAGCTTTCTATGCCATTGGTTGGAGCTTGTTTCAACCTATACAGCACTTTTTCAATTTACAGATGAGTCATTCCTTCTCTTTCACCTTTGATCCTACTTTTTATAGATCTCTCTGTGTAGCTCCCCGTAAAGGAACGTTGTTTTCACATCTAGTTGTTTGACATCCGGTGTTGGTTTGCGGCCAATATAAGCATAGTGAGGATTGACATCATCTTCATAACAAGTGAGAGGATCTCTTCAAAGTTGATTCCTTGCTTCTTTTCTTAGCCTTTTAGGACTAATTGTGCCTTGTACTTTGGTTGAGTTCTCCATCTTTAACTTGAACATCAACTTATTTTTTAAATATTTTCTCTCCTTCATAGCTTGACGAAGTCATTCATACCATTCCTATGCAAAGTATTCATTCTCCTTCTGCATGGCCTTCCTCCTTAGTTAACATCTCCTTCAAGAGCTTCTTCAATGCATTTAGGTTCACCTATATTAGTAAATGTAATGTATTCACTAGTGTAGTCCCTTGTCAAAGGATGCCTCATTCTAGAAGGTCTTCTTGATTCTTCGACTTTGAACATTGTTGAAGATGCATTCTTGAATGCTTCTTCCTCGTGTTCGACTTATTTGTCTTCTCTAATTTCTAGAGAGGGTGGAACCTTCTCTGCCTGCTTGATATCTTCATGGCTTTGATCTTCCAAGAAGACCACATTTTGAAGTTTGACAACTTTCTAGGTCCCACAATCTTATTTTCAAACTCAGCCTTTCCATAGCTGAGGAAGTACACTTCCTTACCTTGGCATCCAACAACACTTGTTTATCTTCTGGCACATGGGCGGAAGTTGAGCATGCAAACTCTCATATGTGTTAACACTTTCTTGCCTCCTAACACTTCTCACAACTCTCTTCCTAATCATACACTGGGCAACTGATTCATCATGTATACTACTGTCATGAGTGCTTATTCTTATTAAGGTCTTTGGCAACTTGGCATGAGACAATGGACTTTGGATCCTTTTGATAACATTCTGGTTCATCCTCTTTGTGATGTTGTTCAGTGGTGAATTCTTCAACGCAGTCCTATTTTGTTGGATTTGTGAGCTTAACAGTGATTGTCAAAATTTCCCATATACCTGCTCATGTTATTAGTGAGAAGTGCTACAAGATTGGCATAAGGCAACTTTTTGAGGAGTGCTAGGTCTTTCTCACTCATGTTGCCTAGTCTCTTGTGCCACAACTTTTTTTTTTGCTTCTGTTTTGCTAACTCTCACCAGAGATTAACAGCAAATCTTGACCTCTAGCCTACACTTCTCTAATTGCTACAAGATCTCCTTTGGTGTGCTTCTATTTCCCTTTTCCAAAAGTGCTAATATAGCCTTTTTTTGTCTGATTTTCCTAGCAAAATCAAGTTCAGATGTTTATCTGGGATATGTCGAACATCTCTCAATTTCATCTAGCACCATATGTTGGTTTCGAGCGTGATGTCTCCTTGAATAATGATATTCGATATGTTGTCATTACTCATTTTGATGACATAGAAATCTCCTGTCATGTAAGTCGAAAAAAGTTTTTTTCAACTTACCATACTGTTTTATGCATCAGATTCTACAACCTACACTATGTAATGGCAAGTTAGGAACTCACCTCTTTCTTTGATAGCAGACATCACTAGAAACTAGTCTTTGATTATGGTTGCTGTGACAATGCTAGAAATTGAAGTTGTGTATCTTTCGTCTCCACTCTTCTAGTTGTCTCCCACTTGTAGTATTTTCTTATCAAGCAATTTGACTTATTACTGTAATACCATTTGTAGTTTCTTCTTGGAGAACGCTGAATTTTTTTGGGCCTTACCACACTCCAAGGAATTTCTTTGTTTCGGCTTCTCCCTCTCCTTTTGGTGATTAGGGCATCACTGCTCGAACATTTGTGATTTTCGTCTTGTTTGTCATTCAACAAGATTAAGGTGATATGGTCCATGAGGAGAACTCCATGGTGTCGAGTTATTGAGGGATACCATAAGATCCCAACTCTTCAACAATGAGCTGAGTAGTAGTTGGAAGGCCTATACGAGAGGAATACTTTAGATAACTAGAACTTCCTCATCAAAAAGCTTATAAACATGCCCAATAGTAGTAGGTGCTAGTCCTTCTATATCAAAAAGTCCCAAATTCTTTGCTTCTAGATCCAATAGTTTTTATCATTAAGGCTCAACATCTTTGACTGTCATTTGAACGTTCATGTTCATGGTGTACTCAACATGTGCTTTAATATGACTTGATAGTGTTGCTGCTTGAAAACTAGCAACAATGTTTGTAGTCTAAAACTTAACTCTTCAAAAAATCTAGAGATTTTTGACAAGACTTGTCGACAACAAAAAATAGAGACAAAATGCGAAACAACTTTATTTGTGGTTCTTGTATGACTTGAAGTGAACAGAAATATAAGAATGATTTACGGGTACTATCCACCCATAGTTGCCACAAGCTAGACAGTTGGCATAGAGACTTAGAATCTTTGGTTTTTTCACTTAGAAACAACTAGCTCTTGATTGTAGAATGCCTTCCTCTTCTTATCGAATACTTCAGGAAGTTGAGTTGCCCTTGGAATTTTGATTTTCATATTGCTAGGCCTTACAGTTGGCAGTGGAGCTCTGGATGCTTTCTGGATGGATTTCTTCACATCACTATAGCTACATCTCACTTCCATCTCTTCTACTCCTTTAGCTTCTCCTATTTATAGGAAAGTTGGTCGACTTCTTGTAGACAACTCAACATAGTATTGCTGTTGTTTCTCGTACAAGCATGCATGCTAACTAGTTACTCTATGACCAAGTCCCGATGCTCTGCATTGGGCTCAAGAATCATCCCTTTCAAAGTTTGGAGGCTACACTTATCGACTATTGTAGTCTTATCATCAAAGAAATTGTTCTTCGACTTCTTTGGCTTTCTCCATTCTCATAAGGATCCTCTACACTACGCTCCATTATAGTCGACTAATTTAAACTTTAAATAATGATAATTTTAGAAAAAAAATGTTGGGTTTTAGACTTGCAATGATTAATGGATAAATTTTATGGAAAATTATGGAGTTGTACATACTATCATTTCTTTGGGATAAGGCAATATTATTGAAAACCTCTGCAGTATTTTGGGCAGCGATTTGAGGTTTTATATATCTTTTTGGTTGATTTGAAGAGGAAGGGAGGGATTGCTTGTAATGTCCAAATGTTGAATTAATCCTAGAAGCATTATTTTTCATTAGACATATGGCTCTTGAGGATTTATATAAGAATATGGCTCTTGAGAATTTATATAAGAAACTAAATACTAAAGAAAGAGAAAGACAATTATATAGGATTGTCAAGACAAGAGATAAAAAAATTAAAGATTTAATTGAAGTAAATTGCATTAAAAATGAAGATCAAAAAGTACTTTTCATGGAAGAAGATATCAAAGATAGACGGATGAGTTACTTTCAACAGCTTTTCAATGAAGGTTATGAAAATTCAATTGATCTTATGGAATTCAGCACCCCATGGGAGAGGGTGATCGAACAAAGGTTACGCCATAATACTAAGGTATCAGAGAATCAGTTTGGTTTTATGCCTGGTAGATCTACTATAGAAGTCATTCATTTATTAAGAAGTTTAATGGAGAAACTTAAGGAGAGAAAGAAAAACCTATATTTAGTTTTTATTGATTTGAAAAAAGCTTATGATAAAGTCTCAAAAGAAGTATTTTGGAGAGTTTTAGAAAAGAATGGGATTTGTACTGCTTATATTCAAGTTATTAAAGACATGTATGAAGGAGCTGTTACCTGTGTTCGGACACAATGAGGTTTGACCAAGGATTTTTTTATTACAGTTGGATTACACTAAGGCTCGGCTTTAGGTCCGTATCTTTTTGCTTTGATTATAGAAGTTATGACTGGACATATTCAAGATGAAGTGCCTTGGTGTATGCTCTTCGCAGATGATATTGTTTTTGTTGAGAAAACTAAAGAGGGAGCCAAAGCGAAGCTAGAGCTTTGGATGAATGCTCTAGAATGTAAAAGTTTTCATCTTAGATCAAAAACTGAATATATGGAGTGCACATTTAGTCAAGGAATAAATACTTATATTGGAGATGTGACAATTGGTGATTAAATTGTCAAGAAGAATGAGCGTTTTAGATATTTTGGATCAATCATATAAAATGATGGTGAAATAGATAATGACGTTATTAGCAGGATTCAAGAGGATGGGTAAAATAGAGAAATGCTTCTTGTGTATTGTGCAATAGAAAATTCCTATCTAGAATCAAGAGTAAATTTGATAAAATTGTTGTAAGACCAGCGATAATATATGGTGCTAAATGCTGACCTGCAAAGAGGAAACATATAAATAAAATAAATATTGCAGAAATGAGGATGCTAAGGTGGATGTTTGGATATACACGAAAGGATAGAATGAGAAATGAGTATATCCGAAAGAAAGTTGGTATTGCACCAATTGAGGATAAATTTAGAGAAAGTCGGCTTAAATGGTTTGGACATATAAATCGTAGGTCGATTGAAGCTTCAGTTAGAAAAATTGAGTTATTGGATTTTGCACATGTACAAAGAGGAAGAGGGAGACCAAAGAAGGCATGGCAAGAAACTATAAATAGTGATCTTAGTTACTTAGGCTTAGATAAGAATTTGGTAGCTGATAGAGCGCAATGAAAACAAAGGATTCATATAGCCGAACCCACCTAGTGGGATTAAGGCTTGGTTGTTGTTGTTGTATGAAATCGTTGGAGAGACTTGATGTAATTTTGTGGTCACAGGTCCATTAAATAGCTTATTTATCTTGGTTGGGAATAAGTTATACTTACATCCTTATTCTATATATTTCTTGTAATCTTTCATGGGCCATTTTAAGCTACTTTTAATTTTGTGTGGTTATTGTTGTTCTCTTGTATATGGCTACTTACAATTTATGCAACAAATATATATTTCATAAAAATTGAACACTTGAGCTGATCGGAGCAGTTAGCATGATCGAACATTCTAGTAATTAGAAGTAGTTTTGTTCTTTATTCAGCTTCTTCAGTGGTTACTTAAAAGGAACAATAATTATTGTTTCGGTTGTATTAATTGAGCCAATGCACGTGTTCAACTTTTTAAACGCACAGGATAAGTGTAATGCAGTTTAGTGTGAGCTACAGTCATAAATTAAACCTTATGGTTAAATGGTTTCTATAGTTTCTAAAAGGTAAGGCAAGGAGTCTGGTGTCCAAGTCTTAAAGTCCACTATGTCTTCAATTAGGAAGCAAAAGAGAAGGTGCTTTTGTCAAGGTACCCTATCCGAACCTCTCCCTGAAGCTCGAGGGATTTAAGGAATTGTCGGACTTCAGTCATAGGAGTGTGCCTGGCCAAAACCTACCAACTGCATGACTAGCGATCTGGAAGGAAGTCATGACTTGGGCCCTAGATGTTGAGATATTGTACGCTTTAGTCATACTCATTGTTATTCTCCAAAAAACGTTTTGATATTTTAATGCTATGGCCTTAGATATATTGATCAGGAATTCACTTTCTGATATGATACTATTCATCTATGTGCTCTCTCACCAAGCCCGGAAGTCTCATTAGGAGCACTCTCTTACCTTATCGAAGGAAACCATCTTGCAGCTCTCTTCGGCTATGTTGTCAAAGAGGATCTCTTGATATCTTTTGGGGCAAAATGGACTTTTCTGTTAGTTTTCCCTTGGTTCTCCACATGGATATAAGTGTACCAACCACAAAAATCTTGTTCCTTTGCTATTGTTATATTTTTTTTATTTATCTTTGTACAATTTATTTGGCTAAGTGTACCATCTGTCTATCTTATTTCTCCACTATACGTAAATTTCAACATTTTTTACTATGACATATACATGTATATAACTGGATATGTTGTGCTTGTTTTGTTGTGTTGTTGTAATTTTAGTTGCAAATTCTATGCCAGAGCGTTTGCATGTATAGGATATGCAATAATATAGAGTTAATGCATCTGTACGAGTATGAAGATGTTAACTTGAGTAAATCTGACGTTAGTGGTGGTGGTGATTGAAGATCGTGTGGAATATAGCTGGATTATTATAGTCAATTTACTCTAGAATATGAGGAAATAAGTGAGAAACATGCATTGCTCTTGTATGAATTTTATGTAGTCCTGTTTAGTTTTTAGTTGCTTGGCTTAAGATTACATTACCTACTTTTTCACTTCCAGATGATCCCATTGTTGTTTCCATCTTGGATGGGAGTGCTCTTCGAGAATTTTTAGATGATGAGGATGATTTTGCTATGGTGGCTGAGAATCTTTTTACTGATCTGGATAAGGATGACACAGGAAAGCTCAGCAAAAGTGAATTGCAGAATGCACTTGCTCATATGGGAGTTGAAATGGGAGTTCCTCCTTTTTCCGGTATGCAGTTTGATTTCTAATGGCTTTCTAGTATAGGCTTTTCATTAGTCCTTTTTATAAATGTCCCTATTTATAATCAATTGTTCTTCTGGGAAATGGAGAAAAAGGTTTTGGATTTTGTCAATAGTTCCCTTTAATTGTTGTTTTCCACATAATTTCTGCATCGGTTATGATATTTGCAAAATTGATTGCATCATGTTTTTGTTGTTCACAATGTAGAAAATTACATGGTTGTGATCATCTCATTTCTCATAAGGATCGTATGTTTCCTTTTAATTTTATCTAGTAGATTGTTGAAAATTCTGAAAAAGTGGATAAATAGCTTTGGTTTAGATATCGTTTTGATTCTGGTCACTGTAACCCTTGAATTAAACTAATCCTTGAATTAAAGCTACATGGCTTTCAATGATTTATGCAGTATGTGGTGATCTTCTTACCAACATTTTGAAGAAACATGGAGCTGAAGGAAACGAGCAGCTGGGTCAGGCACAGTTTGATCAGCTACTTCATCCTATTCTGCAAGATCTTGCTGATGCTTTGGCTAAGAAGCATGTAGTTATTGCCCACAACATTAGAGTCATAAATGGTTCTAGGTTAAAAAAGGTGACTTACCCTACCTTTAAGAATTTTCATAAAGTATAACACATATTAAAATGTTATAAAAAATGAATCTAAAGATTGAGTGAGATATATTTCGTCCTTATTTACCTTTTAATATAGATTTTATAGATGCACAACTTTAATAAATCAATATGTTGGTATTACCCATATAAGTAATTGATTGATACTTTTTACTAATGTATTTCTGATATTTAATTCCAGTTGTTACGTGTTAGTACCTTTCATAAATCTTTTCATCTGTAATATGAGCTAGGGTTGTCATTTGGTTCCTCTTTGTTGTTCTCTTTTTTCTATGCATTTTCCCTAATACTTCAATCTCTTCTTGTGCTAAACACGGTCTTGAGTTTTCGTAAGGGGAGAAATACTAAGGGGCCCAAAAGTTAGGCCCAATAGACGAGTGAATGGATACCCAATTAACCAAAAAATCAGCCAATAGGTGAAGGTCATCACTTGTATATCTAAACTTGTTTTTGAATACGATGTTGGATAATTACTCATTTGCATTCCCAACAATCTCCCATTTACATGAGAATTCATCACATTGAACTTTTCTTGTTCAGTGGACTATTTTAATCCATCAAGTGCATTTACATTAAAAGCCCACTCAACCATTTGGAGTCATGGTAGGAGTCACTAATGGGAGTACTCACATGAACCTCTTGATTTCAATGTAATTATTGACTTTGACACCACTTGTTAGGGAGAAACACTAAGAGACCAAGTTGAGCCTAATACACAAATGAAGGGATACCCATTAACCCAAAATTCTAGGCTAATGGGTAAGGGGCTATCACTTGTATGTGTTGGACTACTAATGTGGTATAATTGCTAGTGAGCATTCCAAACAAATTTTCATGGTCACATTCTTACAACACTAATCTTTGATTCTTTATTGTGAAAGTTTTTATTCCAGTCAGTACCTTGGTACAAATAATTGAGTCATGGTCAATTGATTGGTTTATAACATTCTCTCTTATATGGCAGTAAATCTATCACATTGCAGATGAGATCTATTTTTGTTTTTTTGTGCTTTTACATGTTTACTTTTATTTTTGGAAATATTATTGATGCTTTTTTTTCTGTTATTTCTTCATAATTCTATGAATCTCCTAAGTTATGCTACTATGGGTAATTAAATTGCAGATTTTGGATGATAATGAGCTATTTGATGATATTACTGGGAGGATGTTCCAGGCGTGGGAATTGAATGGAAACGGAACACTGAGCAAGGGACAGCTGAAGGATCTGCTACAGGAAAAAGGATTGGAATTAGGTCTACCTTCGTTTGAAACGAGTGAAGCTTTAGAAGCTGTTTATGATCAGGTCCTTTCTGTCACTTTCAATGAAACTTCTGGGAATTTGAGTAAAGAGTCATTTCAAGAGCTCTTTAAGGTGATCTTTGGCAATTTACTACAACGGCTTGATGAAAATCCTGTTATCATCAGTAGGGAGAGCTCAGACAATCCTTCTTGATTATTTCTTTAACTTCCCAGCTTCTTGTGTCATCCATTATGGTGATAACTATGTTTGTGAGCCTGTTCACTCTATGAGTATATGGGTCTTTTTATTTTAACTTTTTGATATCCATATAATGATGCAGAAATACTTTTCCTATTGTATCCATATTGAAAACACTGCTGCTCCTCATCAAACTGTTCCACTCCTACATGATACTTTGGTTCTTATATAGTCAGTTTTCCATTTTGAATGAAATTTGGATACATGTTGAAATCTTTTGTATATATGTAGCCATTGCTTGGTTTTACAGGAGCACACTGCTTATATTGATATTCCTTGAGCCTGCCCTTAAATGTCACAATTATTTGTGCAGTTCATGCATTGATCTTTTGAAAACTCTGCTTTCTTTTCTTGGAAACTAATGTTCAATAAATTTAGGCCAGCTAAATCTATAACAACAACAACAACAACAACAAAGTTTTTATCTCATTAAATGGGGTTAGCTATATGAATTCTTTGTTTTCATTTTAGTCTATTAAATAACAAATACTCATTTATCTCTCAGTATGTAAGATTCATTTTAATAGTTTTTTGTCATTTTATTTGATATTTCTATTCCTCTTTTAATACGAGCAAGATTCAATAACTAAAATTTCTTTACTAAAGCTTCCATCTTTCTAGATTTATATATCCAAACTATTTAAGTCGTCTCTCTCTGGGCTTGTCGTTAATTGCAGCTAATTTAACTTTCTCGCAAATATAATCACTTCATTCTGTCCTTTTGTATATAACTACTCATCTACTTTAACATCCTCATCTTTGTAATACTTATTTTATTTGTATGTTTTCGCGCTGTAGGCTTGTATTTAGTATCATATAATATCATTAGTTTTACTACTATTATATAAAAATTATTTTTAAGTGTGAGTGAATTTTTTATCACATAATACACTAAATGCATTCTTCTATTTTATCAATCTTAAACTTTGCTGATAACATTACCATCTAAATCTGCAAATAAATCTTTTTATTATTATTCTTCAAGACATGTCTGGCCCATTTGTGACATAATTTCAAAGTACCAAGAATCCTCATGAATCAGTTTGTCTGTTTGGCCTGTGCAATATGTAGTAGTGGGAGGACCTAGAAAATACCAATATCCACTGAGGGAGAAGAAAATAGGATACTTTAACGCTGCTTCCATTAGTAGGAAACAGCAGCATTAAGCTGAGTTGTTGGCCCTGTCTGATGATGTTATATTTAGGAGTTATTTAAGTTCAAAGTGTCATAATGGTATAGATTTTTGGTTTCTTCGGTTTCACAAAACAATATGACAATTAAATTTTAGGGCAAACTTTTGATAGGTCCCAACATTTTATGATACAAGCCGTATACATGCATATACAATACAAACATTTGCAAAAGCACACAGTTTTCCTGATACGGCAACGTATACTATCAGCTGAATGGAAGTTTGAACCTTTTGATATGTGACGATAAAAACAGGAATCTGTATATTTTAGCTATTATTTCATGCGTGTGAAAGAAACCTTAGCTGCAAGAATCCACTGCATGTTTTTGCTTCACTATGCCTGAAAAATTCGGAACAAACAAATATGTTAGGCAGAGATGATAAGAGGTTTTTCGAATCCTAATAAACGGTGCCTTCGATATATAACAAAACTCATTTTGATCTGCTTTCTGACTTATATTTTTTTAAGTACATGATGTCTGGTTGCAGGGCTGTTTTAGTGCTGGGTCATCTGCTGGTGGATGCTGCCCAAAGATAATCTCGCAGCTCTGGTCTTCAAAGTCTGAATTTTGAAGCATACTTACAGTCAAATTACTCTTTATCATTTCATTTGATCAGTCAAATAAATGCGATCAAAATATTTATCAAGTTTCCTTTTCGATCATATGCCATCAGATAGGCTTACACGTTGCTATATTTTCTGTAGATTTTAGATTGGAATTGGATGCTGGACTTGGTGCAAAGATAAACTCAGAAGTAGAGGCCGACTCGACGCACGATTATCATCATACATATTTCAGGTGTAAGGCAAGACTCTAATTCTCTCTCCTCTTTTTTTCTTGCTCCCCTTCCTTTTTCTCTTACCTTTTTTCTGGACTTATTTCAACATATAATTACGAATTTGCGGTGTTGTGCTACTGATTGTTCCTTTTCCTGCATATAATTGAGTAGCTGCATATATACCATTGATAGTGTTGTGAAATTTATTTTGGTCTTTTCTCCACTAGATATTGTACCCTAAGTGGGGGTTTTGTGGACCACTGTGCTTACTAGAGCATGAATTTCTGATGTTCTAAGTCCCACTTTGCAGCCATAGTGCATGTTACTGTGAATCTAGCCAAATTCTAACCAAATATGGGAAGTTTTTCACCAAATTCACTCTATTTTGTTCATAGTTCTTTATACTTTCTTCCTCCAACTTGCCTATCCGCATGTAGAAATATGATTTTTTTGAGATGATTTTATGATAAATATGGCAGGTTCTTGACTTTTAATGTAATTATTAATTAATTTTTTTGTAATTTTTTGTTATTAGCATTTTATAAAATCCTAAATCTACTCTTTTTCACCCCCTCTACTCTTTTGATGCACAGGCGGAGTTGGCCGGGGTCTGCCCGCCCCCTCCTTTGACCTCTCTCTCTCTCTCTCTCTCCCCCCCTACTTAGGCGGAGCTGGAAGAGGTGGCCCCCAGATCAGAGCCGCGGGAGGGGGGATTCCTAAGGGCCCTGTTTGACGCGAAGACTAAATCAGGATCAAAGTGATACTAATTTAAAAAACAATAATAATAATAATAATAAATAAAAAATTTTAATCATTCTACACAAATTCTAATATAAAAAAAATATTATTTTACTTCATATACTCAATAATTTTTAATAAAAATATGTACTTTATTTCACATTCTAGACTAAAATATTCGAATCGAGTATTTTGGTCTAGGATGTAAAATAAAATTAATTTTTTTATTAAAAATTATTGAGTATGTGAAGTAAAATAATATTTTTTTATATTAGAATTTGTGTAGAATGATTAAAAAATTTTATTTATTATTATTATTATTTTTATTTTTTAAATTAGTATATTTTTGATCCTGATTTAGTCCTCGAGCCAAACAGGGCCCTAAGAGAGCGGGAGAGAGAGAATACCACACAGATGTGTAGGACCTACAGTGCATTTTATATTTTTTGTTTGGTATGGATATTTTTTATTTAGTATAAACTATTATGCAAAGTAATACTTATTTCAAATAAAAAATCATACTAAGCAAAAAAATAAGTCAGCACATTTATGTGGTGTGCTCTGATAGGAGGCTGATGAATAGTCAAGCTGTTACTTCTACGAGTACCTAATAATTTTTTTGGGAGAGAGAGAAAAGATTTTATAAAATTTTAATAATAAAATATTATAAATTTAGATGCTAGAAATTTAAAATTATAGACATAAGTGATGTTATGCCTTAAATTACATCTTGAAAATTTGTATTTGTGTTGGATTAACAGAAAGAAATCTGAAAATCTTACTGGGAGCCATGTAGGTGGGCATTCCCAGAGACTCAGTGATGAACTTCTGAGAAGGTTGCTTGCAGAGATTAGTGCACATTCCTACACAGTTTGTGGCCTCCAGAAATCTGTCATCCAGAAAGCAAGAAATTCAGGTTAAAAATTAATTTTTGTTTTTAGAACATTAAATGTTGCATTGCTTTTTGATTATTTTGCTTTGATTTTAATGTCATCTTTATCATATTTGAATGCTTAAATTGAATTCTAGAAAGTCTGCATCTTGGCAGTGACATGCATGTTTGAAGAATGATTTGTAAATATGCTGTGGGATGTTGAATTAATGAACTTTCTAGAAGGTTCTAATATTCTATAACCCTACTTAAGTAAAAAAAAAAATTTGAAGATCTTTCATATGAACTTTCTAGATAAATTACTGAGCATTCGAGTTGAACTCGACTCATGTTTTTTTATCGGTACTAATTCAATTCGATTTGATATGCATTCTCAATAATTAATTAATTAATTATAATTTAAAATTTTAATTCAATGCATTAAAGTTTAATTTATTAAATAATATAGGGATAATTACCTGCATGCCACATCATTTCACTTTATTTATGCGTTCTCATTCATTCTTAGTTAATTACGTTATGCATACTCAAAATATTATAAAAGATTATATACATACACTTAAGTTAAAATTTAGTCAAAATCTATTTGGAAAAAAATATTTCATTAGTAAATTATTAAAATTATATTTTTACTATTAATAGTATATATTTTTTTCTTCCTCGATGTTACACTAAAGTGCTAATCTGTCTTAAAATTAATTCACGTCATAGATATTTTCTTTCCTTACCGCAATCTAAACATCAAAGTTTTAATATTTTTACTCAATATATTTAAATATTTTTAAAATAATATGATGAATGGTTCAAATTTTTTGTAACTTAATTATAGTTAGGTTATTGAAAAATTATAATCGCTCATTATAATGAAAACAAGTGAAAGTGCGTGTGTAAGATTTTATAATGTTTTGAGTGTGTAATTAACTAAGAATGGATGGGTAACGTATAAATAAAGCAGAATTGTGTGGCATGTAGGTAATTATCTCAATAATATAATAAATTAAAACATTAAATTATAATTAATTAATTGGGGCTTTTTTGCAGGATTCTCTAATAAAAATGATTGATATATAATGTATAATTTTTATTTAATAGATATTTTAACATTCGAAATTACTTCAAATTAACTCAAGAAGCCAAAAAAATAATTTGAAATTCAATCAGTATTACCTGCACTTGCGAATGAAAACCACGTTTTTCTCTTTTTGCCCTTGGAACTCTGATGCTTTGACCTGCGATGCGCCACTGTCTGGTGGTCATCCACGTAAATTGCACCATGTTTTTTTTTTACTGATTAAATTTATATTATAAGGGTGATATTTTTATTTAAAATTTTATGTAGAATAATAAATAATATTAATATCATGTAAAATATAGGTCTATCTGTATCATTTTCATCATAAAATTATTGGTAATCCGAAATTATCGGGTTCAAATGGACTAACACGTTACATTTTTGGTGGCAAATTGTATGCGTTGCATGTGTAATATGTTGTTATTCTACGTACTTAGTTGCATTGTTCAGCTACATATGAGAATTATTAAATTACATAAAAATATTTTATTATTATGTAAAGAAAAAAAATTAAGGATAATTACCTATATGATACACCATTTAATTTTATTTATGTATTATCTATCCATTTTTAGTTAATTACGTTATGCACATTCAAAATATTACAAAATTTTATATGCACACTCTTAAGTTAAAATTTAATCAAAATCTATTTGAAAAAAAATAATTTATTAGTAAATTATTAAAATTATATTTTTACTCTTAACAGTATATATTTTTTCTTCCTCAATGCCATACTAAAGTATTGATCTGTTTTAAAATCATATTATGTCGCGGATATCTCATTCCTTTGTCACCACTTAAACATTAATGTTTTAAGATTTTCACTCAAAATGTATTTAAATATACTTAAAATAATATAATGAACGACTCAGATTTTCTATAACTTAACTATAATTAGGTTATTGAAAAATTATGATTACTCATTATAATAAAAGCAAGTTAAAGTGTGTGTATGTAAGATTTTTTAATGTTTTGAATGTGCATAGCGTAATTAACTAAGAATAGACGGGTAATGCATAAATAAAACTAAATAGTGTGGTATGTAGGTAATTATCCCAAAAAATTAATATACTACGTAAGTTAGAAACTTGTTCTATTTAGTGAAACTGTATCCCTTAAGTAGTATTAAAATGGCCCGCATAATTTAAAAATATTTTTAAATTGCGAAAAAGTGCCTCTATTTAGTAAAGAAAAGCTTCTAGTTATTTTAAAAATGCTTCTGCAAATGTAACCGAACAGTGCAGCTATGTAGAGTAACAACGCGCTAATATATTGTTCCGCTTTGTAGTGGCGTGCAGTGTTACCCGCTAATCTAAATCTGACATCTTAGTTCTGTTCGAATGCAATAATTTTTCGCTAGAGTTTATTACCTCACATGGACCCACCATCCAAGCGAAAAATAGTGTTGTGAAGACTGCAAAAAGCTCTCGTGAAAATTTGGAAGGAGGCATAATTGTCCTTGCCTGAAGACAATTAACAAAGCTTAATTAGTTTTTAAAAAAAATCATTTTTTAGAAATATGTACACTATTTTTTATTTTCACTAAAAAAAACATACTCAAAACATTATAAAATTTTACATATATATATTTTAACTTATTTTTATTATAATGAGTAATCATAATTTTTCAATAACCTAACTATAGTTAGATTACAAAAAATCTGAGTCGTTCATCATATTATTTTAAAAACATTTAAATATATTTTGAGTGAAAAATTCTAAAACCTTAATATTTAGGTGGCAGCAAAGGAAAAAGATATCCGCGACGTGAATTGATTTTAGGGCAAATCAGCGCTTTAGTGTAGTATTGAGGAATAGAAAAATATGTACCATTAAAAGTAAAAATATAATTTTAATGATTTACTAATAGAATATTTTTTTTCAAATAAATTTTGATTAAGTTTTAACTCAAATGTGTATATGTATGATTTTCTAATGTTTTGAGTGTGCATAGCGTAATTAACTGAGAATGAATGGGTAAGACATAAATAAAACGGTAATTTTAATATTTTTTAATAATAAAAAAAATAAAAAAAGGACCTAGATGATAATTTTTGAAAATCTAGGGACACTGATGTTATAATTTTAAAAAATATGGACCTGTGTGATAATATACTTAAACTCAGGGACCTGGATGTAACTCTTTTTTTTTTTGATAGTCACAATGTAGAAAAATATTGATCTAGAGAGAAGTAGAGAACTTTCCACGGATAATAAGTTCGCCGGAAAAGCTCTGCTAAGCGCCTCCATAACCACCTGCTGCTGCTCGGCGCCGCCGTTCCTCCCGGAGATGATCGCCGCCGCCTCTACCAGCCCCTCGTACCCTTCCTTTAGCTTCTTCACTCCTGTATATTACTCAATTATTATTATTATTATTATTATTATTATTATTATTATTATTATATATATATATAATATTAGTATTAAATTATTATTATTATTATTGAGCCTATATTCAATTAGGTCCATTTAGTTTCTAAATTCAACAAATTAATCTTATAATTTAAGATTTTTTTACTCTCTAATCTGAGATTACATGCAAATAATTCTATTGTTATTAATAAAATGATCAAATAAATAACTTTTTTTTTAATTCCAGAGTAGTCTGAGTAATTTAAAAGTTATATTAACATTTTAGATGGCCATAATATCCATTGTGAGCTATTAATTAGAAAAAAGAAAGTTTATTAATTATCTTTATTTATGCTAAAAAGATCTATTTATATAGTATCTAAAAACTATAAGAATTCAATTGAACGTATGCTCAATTAAACGGGCCAAAATTCATGACCCATACTCGAAATTTATAAGTCGGGTTCGGGTCGAGTTCACGAATCAGATCATATATTGTCACCGTAGTCATAGCCCCGGGATGACACCAAGCACAAATACAGAGAGGAGAAAGAGTAGAAGTTTAGAGTTAGAGAGAAAAGATTGTAAAAGTTGTATTATTTATTAAATTAGAGAAATTAGTTTTGTCGATTTAAAAATCAGAAAGACCCAAACGTACATAGGATCAAATGAAAGGGACTTATTTGAAATTTATCATATATATATATATATATATAATTTAATTAAAGAATTGGGTTTCTCCCACCAATAGTGGCTTGCAGTCTACCGGCCATGTAGCGGATGGCGAGGCGGTCGAACCAGTTGTCCACGTACACAGTCTTCTCCGGCGCCGCCGCCGCAGCTCTGCAACTTCCGGCAGCCACCGTCATTACGACCGACGAAGGGTTCTGGTGCCACTGCAGTCGGCTCGTCGCCAAGCGGCCCATCGGCAGCTGCCACGATGGCCGCCGGCTTGACTGGAGGGAAGCTAAGTCTCCATGTTGAAGAAGAATAGCAGCTTCCATTAGAGAGAGAGAGAGAGAGAGAGAGAGAGAGAGAGAGAGAGAGACTCTGAGGTGTGCTTGTGGTTGTGATATGGATTTATATAGTAGGTCGACCTTTGCTTATTTCTGGTTACGGCCCAAAAAGCCCAATTAATATTTTATTGTTATTTAAATTTATCATAAATCTTTAATAATTTTTAATAATAAATTATACACTTCTTAATATTAAGATAACTTTAGTTTTTTATTAAACTTATATTCTAATATATTTTCTCTCCTATCAAAAATAACTATTTAATCAAACAAGTTAGACTTTTGCATTTGGGCATATTACTTTTGCATTAAATTCCTATATATTTCACATAAATTTATAAATTTTAATTATTTTTATATGTTTCAAAGTTTGAAACCCGCTTGCATGGTATATATGTTGTTGCGCGCAGATCTTGCGTCCCCGCTTGCTTCTCTGTGAGCTGACAGTGGTTGCCATAGTAGCTTGTTAAGAATAGGCAAGAGAAGAAACGACAAAATAGCAATTTATTTTTTTAATTTATTTTCAAATAAAAGGACTTATAAATGGAGAATATTTAAAAACTCAAAACCTATATGAAATTAAGAAATTTGATTAACTTGAGGGACCTGAATGAAATTTACCCTATTCATCATACCAAGCACCTTTTTTTTTTTTTTTTTTTTTCTATATGTGATGTTCTCAGCCCGGCCCAATTTTTTAATTACATCTAAGTCCAGATGTTAGGCCAATTTTGAATTATTTCTCACATATTTTTTCCTGTCAATTTTTATTTCTATGCAAAATCATTTATTTCAACAAGATCCATTTAAACGACTTTTGTTCATAATAATCTTTTTCTATTTTCTTCTATAACTCTCCCTTCTCTCTCTTTGTCCGTCTCTCTCTCTCTCTTTTACGTTAAAAATATTAGAATAAGAGGAAAAGACTGTACGTTTGAGCTTGAGCTTGTGCTAGACTTTGATGTGACGATATCAAGTAGAGGTGGCAATATATGATCCGACCCGTGAACCCGACCCGCAAATTTTGGGTATGGGTCATGAATTTTGACCCATTTATTAAACGGGTCAAGTTCGGGTTGGGCATAATCGGGTCGGGTAGGGTTCGGGTTGGGCATTTATCAAAAAATACTCTATAAACGGGTCGGGTCGACCCGCCAACCCGACCCATTTATTAATCGGGTCGGGTTTGGGTCATGGATTTTGACCCATTTAACAAATGAGTCGGGTTCGGGTTGAGGCTATTCGGGTTGGGTCAGATTCGGGTTCGACCCGAACTCGACCCGCCGACCCATTTTGCCACCCCTAATTCAAGTAGTGAATTCTGGCCACCTTCATTGAAGTAACAACCTCCTTGATGATAAGATGCCTTTTTATTTGATGTACGTGAATGCTTCGTGTGATAGTCTACAAATTTAAAAGACTACCTTATTGAGATGACGACCTCTAACGACATTGTGTGACAATTAGTGATGAAGAAAAAAGACTCGTATATAAGATAAGATTAAAAGATAATGGTTTTTTAAACTAACTAGCAAGTTGTGCATGTAATTTGTTCAATTTAGCATATCGAGTTGAACTTGCCTACTAAGCTGTGGTAGTCTCACTCATATATTTTCGCAAATGTAGTTCAAACATTCACAGCAAGAAAGGATGAGTCGAGGTACAAAAATTAAATTTAAAGGGCATTTGGTTCGATATTATCTCGATATTTTATTATCTAATTTAAATGTTATGACATCTCGATGTTATTTTATGAGTGATAATTCTATAATTTTTTAAAAAATTATTTAAAGATACTATCAAGTTAAATAATTATTTTTTTAAAATAATATAATATAATATTAAAATAATATTGAATTAAACACCCCTTTAATTACTACTTCAAATTTTTTGTTGAGGCAATTTGTGTGTTATTAAATAGTAAAATCCTTGTGCACTATAATAATATGGATTGATGTGATATGTGTGAAGGTAATAACTAAATAAAATTGATATAATGTTATGTAGTATTTAAAAATATTTTAATTTTTTTTTATTTATAGGTGTTTTAAATTATTGTTATAGGTTGGTTAAATTTTAATCATTGCACCTAATTAATCACTTGTAATTCTTTTACAATTGGCATTCTATTATGGATTGCGATAGTTGGATTGTGACACCTCATGAAGAAGGTCAAAACGGTAAATGTGTGATTAACTAACAACTAAATTACACGTTGAAATCTAAAAAAATTGCCAACAAGCTATAGATACTTGGGATATCGACCTAATATCAC
This sequence comes from Apostasia shenzhenica, assembly GCA_002786265.1. Lineage (NCBI taxonomy): Eukaryota > Viridiplantae > Streptophyta > Magnoliopsida > Asparagales > Orchidaceae > Apostasia > Apostasia shenzhenica. Next base: position 778,496 of record KZ451930.1, on the reverse strand, counting down.
GGCAGATCAAGAGAGCTCCGCATAATACTAGTAACGTAGGGAATTTGGACACTCTCCTCTCCTAACATACTAGACGATGTATCCTGCCAAACATACTCCGCACGATACGAACCTCCTTTGAGGGTTTAGCTTCTCAAGTCAGATAAAATTTATATCTCTCGGGCTAGTGGCTAAACCCTCAGATAAGCATCATCCCTTCTCGAAGTGATTCGCTGCAATTCTCATAATAGATTAGCTACATGTCCTAGCTAGCTAATGCTACCTACTTATAAGTAAAAGGATGATAGAAAGATGATCTAGTTAGCTCTTTAAAAGATTTATGTCTAGCAAAAGGACTTTCTCTCTACTTCTTGATGAGACTCTTCCAATAATAATCTTTTTTGCCTCTATATATATATCTTTGTTTCTCTCTTAAACTCACCAAGTTCATTGATTCAATTGACAATTTCAACCAACAATTAATGAATAAAGAGGGAACCCCACTCAACTGCCATCATAAAAATACCCACATTAATTTTCTCATTCAAACTATTTTATAATTATTTTCAAGATAGATATTGTTATGTTGTCAAACATCTCATATTTTCTATCTTGTGTGGGTTTCTCCTTTAATATTAAGAGCTTTTTCACATAAAATTTGTGTGTTCTCTCTCTTTACTTTTGTATTTTCCGTCATGATCATCACCTATCTGCAAGGCTATAACCTAACATTGATCATTTGTTTTGTTTTATTTTCATCGACGAGATCATCCATTTCGCTTTGATAGAAAATAACTATAACAATAATAATCAAATTTTTATTTCACTAAGTGGGGGTCAGCTACATAAATCATATACTTCCACTACATTATATCAAATAATAAGAGCACTTTATTTAACTCTAAGAATACAAATTCACTTCTTATAATTTCTTACAATTTTTTTTTATCTTTTTCTTCCTTCTTTTATATAAGCAAAATCCAATATCTCAACTTTTCTTATAATTGAAGCTTCAATCGGTCTATAATATATATGTCCAAATCATCTAAACTAGCTGTTGTTGAACTTATTATCAATAAAAGCTATTTCAACATTCTTACGAATGTACTCACATTTCTCATCGTTTTTCTTGGCTATGGCACAAATTAAACTGCATCAATAAACTCTTTTTATATCAAATATTTTAGCAAATTATTTGTAATTTTCACAGCTATATTACTAAATCCTTATAAATATTATAGAAATTTCTTGTCAAGAATATTATCTTACCCAAAAATTACTGTAGAATCTATTGTATTGTCACTTATTGTAATAGAGTTTTGTTCAATTGGAATATATTTTTGAGGTGTTATAAATTTTTTTGAGATAGAAAAAAAAAATATTTTAATATTATGATGTGAAATAAAAAAATTTGTTATTAAAGATTAATATATTGGATATAGAATAAAGTTATTTTTTTATTAGAATATGTATAGGATATGAATTAAAGTTAATTTTGAGGTTAAAATTTGCAAAAAAAATGTGAAATAAAATTAATTTTTAATATTTAATTATATATATGATGTGAATAAATATAAAATATTGATAAAAAATAGTTTTTAAAAGCTTTTAGAGGTTTTATGTCCCCCAACTAGATAAGGCTTAAGTGTGAAGTTGGTAATATATAAGGGAGAATAATTTTAAGAATATTTATATTAATTTAATGATATATATGTAGATATTGTTACTCTTCTCATTTGATTGTGGAAAAAAAATCTCTAAATCACTTTAAAAATATTTTTATTAATATTTTATATTATATATAAATTTAAATATTAAAAAATAATTTTATTTCATATTCTATATAAATTTAAAATTTTAAAATTAAATTTAATTAGCATCCTATATATCCATCAATTTTAAAAAAATAGTTTTATTCATTTTTCAATATAATCATCAATAATAAAATAATTTTTATCAGATCATAATATTAAAATAATATTTTATTTAAAAAACTTAAAACATGTATTTTCTTCGATTCTAATATCAGCCGTCAATTTTAGTTGACTTTAAAATAATTTTTTCTTTTAAGTTTAAACATGGCCTAAAAAAAAAAAAAACATGGCCTCTTTTCTGAGCCCAAAAACATCTACAAAGTTTGCATCATTTAATTTCAGATCATTTTTTACACATTTTCATTTCAGAAGGATTATTGATTTTCCCTAATTAATTTATTCATTACACTCATTTTTTTTTATGAAATGTTTCAAAAGGTAGCAAAAATTGACTTTGGAACTTTTGTTCATTAATCAGTTTATATTCAAGGATATATCCTTAATGAACTCTCTCTCTCTCTCTATATATATATATATATATTGATTCAAAAAATTATCCAAAATGAGATAAAATAAGATAGCGAATAAAGGGGAGTGAAGACAATGATTTTTACTTGAAAACTCGAGTGTCTAGGAGAAAAATTAGAATATTATTTTGGCGATTTAAATCTATTATAATCAAATGAAATTTTTACAAAAGAGTTCTTTAAGTAGAGACAAAAAATAAGTACAAAAGGGAAGAGAGAGAGAGAGAGTCCATAGTCCATTTTATGTCCCTCCATTTATATCTTAGAGTGGACATGACATATTAAATATAGTATGTTACATTTAATTATATCTAGAATTACTCGTGAGGAATTTGAGAAAATCTAATAAGAAGAGTCTACTTCTTGTAGAGTCATGAACTCGTCAAAGTAGAGCAGTTCTCAGTTAGAGGAGAGCTGTTCGACTAAGAGCATTAGAGAAAAAATTACCCTCTGCAAAGCCGCCAACTCGTCATAGTAGAATTGTTCCACGAAAGTTGTTAAAAATCTAATAATATTTGTAAGGGATCTTAAGTTGTTAAAAATCTAATAATGTTTGTAAGGGATCTTCGAATGCTTGTAACATAACCGGATATGTACTCATAATAACGGCTAGCAATTCTTTAAATCCTTAATACAATGATCCTCGTATCATCGGTATAAATTCTTCTTACATTTATCTTAGAGTAAACTCAAATATGTGAGTCGATAAAGAGATCTTAAATGGAGAAAAAAATGATCTTGATGGAGACAAAGAATGATTGTGGTCTCACACAAAAGAGATCGTAATTCACAACGTAATGTTTAGATTCTGAAGCCACGTGCAATGAGTTTAAAGAAAAAAGAGGTTATAAGAAAATTAAAAATAGCATTTTATGCGAAAATCTTGAGGAAAAAAACATATGCTCGAATGTGATGAAGAAAGTTTTTTTAGGGAGGGGGAGGTTATGTTTTTCATTTTAATTTAATTATTTTATAATTGTGATATTAGATATTGCTGAACACATGAAGACCAATTAGAGCAAAGTAATTAGAAGGAAAATAGTTAAATTATTTCTAGGTCCATGGATCAAAGATCTGCTAAGCACATAGATCTTTATGACTTCAATTTGATTCCATTGGTTATATTTATATATTATTTATTTGTTTATTTATCTATTCCATTGGTTCTCATAAAGTATTTTTTTTAAATATATTTTTAGTGCTCTAAGATATTTAGCCATTTTGTGTGTAATTAAGGGAATGTGAAGGCCATTCAAAAAAAAAAAAAAGAAAAAGAAAGAGACATGGAGATGGTTGAAAGAGTCTTTTGATCTAAGGCACTTCTCCTTAAAATCAAAGGTGTATGACAAAATCACACAACAAATTATAAAATAAAAATAAAAAAAAAAAAAATCTATGGAAAAATGAAACAAAAAGAATAAAAGATTATTATAGAATAGAAGATGTAAAATCCTGCAATTCAAATAAAACAGTATTATTTACTTTTACTTTAAAAAATTACGTGAGTTGAGTATTTTCCAGGAAGTTACATATCCTTTGTTTTACTCCAAAAGGAGCCTCGTATTTTTTTGCCCAAAATGACGTCTCTACTATTTAGGATTACGTTATTTACTTATACAACTCAGGATCTCTCCCTATTTTCAACGTAAGACAATTAGTTCCTATGCTCCTCCACCTAAAAGCATTGCCAGCAGTTGCTCATTATTCGGGTAATTCTGATTCACTCATATGAACATTACCCTGATGATCATTTCCCGTTTTCTTCAGTCCCGAGTGCCACAAGAGAGTGAAGAGAAAAATATCGCAATTAATTTCAAATGTGGCATCAATATGGTTGGTTGGTGGCAAATGAAATAAAAGAAGCATCACAAATGAACTTAGGTCGTATAATATTTGGTGAATAGAATAGTTTAAATATTTTACACTTTATAAAAAGAGTTAGTTATCTGTCGTAACTATTTGTATTTGAATATAATCTCGACGAGATAAAGATAAGTAGACTGAAATATAATTGTCATGTGTATCGCTAATTAAAAAAACAAAGATGTTAATCCATATTACTCTAATAAATTTATTACATTAATTTATCTACAAATCACACAAAATTATTATTTTATATATTACTTATTTATATTTAATAAATTATATTATACAATGCATATGGTAGAATATTATTTATTAAATATATAAATAATAAGTAAAATGATAAATTTATTAAGTCAGGTTGATAATTATATTTAATAAAATTTTAAAATAATGTAATTAAAATGTCGTATTAATTTGGACTTTAAATAAGTAATAGTTAGCAATAATAAGGGATCTGAGATCTAATTTTAAAATTAGGATTTTTTTATATATTAAAATTAGGAATTAATAATTAAAATATACGTGATCGAAGTCACTGGACCGGTTCAGACCAGTGAAAAATATTTGGGCATTTACATACATACCCCTTAAATCATCTTGAATTACATATTAAACCCCTTATTTTTTAATTTTACAACTTAACCCCTAAATCATCCAAAAATAATATATTTAGCTTTTTCTCAAGATTTTCAAAGTATGTTTTTTGATGATTTATAATTATTTGGATGTTTATTAGCAATAATATGTATATACAAATATTATAAATATATTTACGAATACATTTATGTAATTCTCTCAAAATATTTTTGTCGACACGTGCGAGCGTTTGGGCCGGGCCCACCTACGAGACTAACAACTAGCAACCGCGTGACTGCGTGAGCGCAGCAGAGGGGAGAGCCGGCGAAGGGGTCCTAAAAGCGCGTGGCACGTGCGGCGGACCGCCGGCGGTCCGCGTTCTGCTCTTCTCGCCGCGATCTCGACATCTCGCGACTCACGAGAACTCGCCCCACGACTCCGCGTCTCGGCTCTGCAGTCCGTGCTCGCCAAGTTAACGAGATTCTGACTGAGACAGAAATGAACGGTCAGGATATGATCTCACATTTTCGTTAGCGCGTTATGCGTGGAAACCGAAACGATATATTCGCCGTCCGATTGAATTAGTGATCTCAGAAAACAATTTTTTATTTTTGAAATCCTAAATATAAATAATATTTTTATTTAAAATATTAATTATATTATTAATTTATTTTTACATATATTACTATAATATATTTATCAAATAAATATTTAAATTATTATATATTTTTTAATTAACATCTTGTTAATTTCAAACGAGTCAATTTCGAGCTATAAAAATATTAAGTCAATCTCAAATTGATTAAAATATGAGCGAATTTTGAGCGACTATCAAGTTTCAAATAAGATTCTCCGAACTTTATTCGGTCATATTTTCATTTTCATATAAAAATATTATTTTTTATAATGATGTAAGCTAGTCAAACTTATCTCATAATAGTTATATTTAGTCCGTCAATTCTTGTATTTAATACTGACAAATTTCTTTAATTTTATCATATTGGTTTGAAAAATAACTTAATTTTATTAAAAATTAATGGATTTTGTTTCAAATTTAAATTTTTTAATAAAGGTTATCTCATATTGGTTTGAAAGAAATTACGCTAATATTCATCTTTATTTTATATATATAATATAAATTTAATTAATCTTCTTGTTAGAATGTATGTAATATATAAATTAATAGGGCAAATTACGCCCAAGTCTCTGATTTTAACGCTTAATATCGCGCAGCTTCACGTTTTTTAAAATTAACATTGGGGTCCCTGAGTTTTAATAAATTATCAGATGAGTCTTTTTTTAATTTTTTTATAATTAAATTTGTTAAAATTACTGTTTTACCCCTGCCATTCTCTCTCCTCCAGATCCGACACACGCGCGTGGGCCGCGCATGTGCGAGGGATTGGGAGGACAGAGAGAGGCGGAATCTCTCTCTCCTCCCGATCTCGCGCATGCGCGCGCTGGCGGCCGCGCGGCCTGTCTCCGGATCAAGACGAGAGAGAGAGGGGCAAAAGTAAAACAGTAATTTTAAAAAATTTAATTATAAAAAAATTTAAAAAAGACCCATCTGATAATTTATTAAAACTCAAGGACCCCGATGTTATAATTTTAAAAACGTGAACTTACGCGATATTAAGCGTTAAATTTAAAAACCTGGGCGTAATTTGCCCAAATTAATAATACACAAGGGGAGACCGTATCAAAATAGAAATTGAATCAAAATGTGACACATCGAATCCAATTTTTCAATTAATCGAGCCAGCGGTTTCGAGTTCTCGCTTTGTTCTTTAACTTTTTGAGTTTCAAGGTTTGGATTTGGCCGTTGGACGCGAATATTGTTAGTTAACCGTCTAGAACTGATGATGTATGAAAATTTAGTTTATTTGGATTAGTGCTCATTTTTATACCCAAAAATTACTTATATATCATTAAAAAAATAAGGGCATTTCACCCAGGTCCCTGAGTTTTAGGATTATTATCACACAGGTCCACGTTTTTAAAATTATATCATCGAGGTCCCTAGGTTTTCAAAAATATCATCTGGGCCTTTTTTATTTTTTTATTATTAAAAAATATAAAAATTACCAGTATACCCTTACCCTCCCTCTCTCCACTAGATCCGGCAGCCACGCCTTCACCGCGCCGGGCAGCCGCAAACGGCTGGTGTCGTGCGGCCGCTGGAGGCAGCTGCGCGCCGCTTGGCCGCAAACGACCGGTGTCGTGCGGCCGCGCGAGGCCACTGGAGGAGGCGCGGGGCGGCGCGAATGCCAGATCTGGTGGAGAGAGGTATAATGGTAATTTTTTATTTTTTAATAATAAAAAAATAAAAAGGGACCCAGATGATATTTTTGAAAACCTAGGGACTCCGATGATAAATTTTAAAAATGTGGACTTGTATGATAATAATCCTTAAACTCAGGGACCTGGGTGAAATTTGCCCAAAAAATAATTATTATTTTATATATTAAATATTTATATTTAATAATTATATTAAACACACCATAACGTGCATGAAAATAACTTTTATATTATATTAAATGTAATATTTTAGTTATTTATGAAATATATAGTATAAATAAAAGTATGCATAGTGTAATTTATTAAATATATATGTGTAATATATGAAATAATAAATTTAATGAAATATATACGTAATTATTTCAATAATTTTATATTTTTTATTCATAAATTGCTTGAAAAGATTCAGCATTTTTTAATGAATATTTAAAATTTTGGTCAATTATAAAATAACTAGAAATTTAATGCTCAAAATAACATCAGATTTGAAATTAATTTATAAATTAGTAAATTGACCACAATTTTTAAATTTTGTAAACTTTTCATAAATATTTAAGGCAAATATAAATAAAAATAAAAAAAGATTTTTTATTTTGTATACAATTTAATAGTTAAATTGATACGATAAAAAATAAATAAAAAAACTATTATAAAAACTTTACACACACTAAAAATTAAATATTTTTAAGAATTAAATAATTAAAATATGAAATACAAATAATTAAAAATTAATATTATGAACTTAACAAATCTTAAGGTGTTTTCTAATTTATAAATCATTTTTAATAATGTAAGCTAATTGAGAAAGTGTAAGCTAATTAGTACACATGCTTTTTACATTATTTTTTTTTTGAAGTAATTACAATAATTTTCACTTGTGATTTGTTATATTTCAAAATATATAACATATTGTTTATATTCTTAAAAAAAATCAAATTGTTTATATATATATATATATATATATATATATATATATCTCCAATTGTCAGCAAAGCAAGATGGTGATCAATTGTTTACTAGAATTTGATATTTTAATTATCTATTATGCCTCCTTGTCAGAGGTCACCAAATGAGAGGGGTGAAATTTTCAAGGAAATAAAATCAATTAAAATTTTTGAATATTTTTAATGTTGTAAATTTCATATTGCATTAGCTCTGCACAAGTCAAAAAATTATTGAATTTGTATGCCTCACTATATTAAATATTTAGGAATTAATAAAGACATACGTCGTGCGTGTTATTAGTGCGCTGCTACTGATCAAGCATTTGAACTCAATAATTTTCTGTAGCGATTAACATTTAGCAGAGTTTACTATAATCTAATTCTATTCAATTTTTAATTTGAGAATATTCAAGTATGGATTAATATTAATTAGATCCCTTCAGTTTGGTGCTTTAAGATAAAGTACAAATAATTCTTTTGATATTAATTAACTCAATAAAAGATTTTTTTTATCACTAAATTAGTTTAGATATTATTTTGATCCAAAATTTTAATATAATTTTTAAATTAATCAAATTAGTTCATTACTTTAAAAAATATCATTTATTGGGATTTTTTTAACTAATATTGAAGGACCTATTTATATGGTATCTCAGATTTGAGGGCTAATTTAGTTAATCTGAACATTAGAGGGATTTAGTTACTCTTAAATCCAAATTAGAGGAACCTTTTTGTTATTTCACCATTCATGTGCTAGAAGTTTCTTTAATTACGTTCACGTGATTAATAATTTAAGTCCCTATAATTACATCTTGGTTCATTTTCCTATATTCTATGCAAAATCAGAGTTAAATAAAATAAAAATATAATAATTATATTTAAATTGATTTTTCATGTTTTGTATTTTTTCTAAATTATCCATTTTAAGAAAAAAATATTGCCTGAAAATATTAAAAAATTACAGAATTAAAAAATTTCCATGTAAACATTCTTTGAAGGATTAATAATTTTAAATAATTTACTTTTTAAATTACTTTCTTTATTTTATAGCATTTTACGTCGAGGTACTATATATCTTAACAGGTATCAGACTAGCCCTTCATCATCTAATTAATGGATAATTTAATGAGGAAATGCAAAGATTTTAACTGATTAATAAACCATGATCAACAAATTTTAAAAATATAGGTTAATTTGCTAATTATCTCAAACTAGGAGAACTTATAAGTAATTTATCTATAACTAAGTTACTGAATTGTCATATTACACATGTGCATAATATATATTCAAACTTGAAATAAAATTCATATCTACCTGATTTAGAATAATAAGAAAAAAATTTATTAATAATTGATTAGAATTTATGCTTAGAATTTTGATGGTCCATGATTTTAGAATTTTTACACGATGGTACACATATTTTGAATTATAACATATAAATTTTTGAGATTTTAGAATTTTACATACTATTTAAAAGATTTTGAATTGTAATACTTAAATCTCTAATTTTAATATTTTGCATGCATGCTCAAATTAAATGTTGTGTTGCAATATTGCATATAATAATGTGACAAAAAGATTATATGATAATAAATTATTAATTAAAATCTGTGAACCAAAGAACAAAAAAGCTCAGGGTGCTACAATTTAAAATCTATAAATTAATATGTAAAGATTTTAAAATTTTAGAAACTTATATGCAATTTATCATTTATATTTTTGGGAAAAAGGGCATTCTAGAATATAGAAAGCAAGAAATGAGAAATTATTTTTCTCTTTTTTTTTTTTTCCTTTTCTTTAAAATTTTCTAAAATATCAGAGAAAAACCTAAAAGAAGGCCTTGAGGCCCTTGACTGCCATGCGAAGAAGTCCATGGCAGTGATCAGCGGAGAACCCCATTTCCCCGTCTTCCTCCATCGCCTACAAAAAGGGGCTCGCGCTTCCTTGCTTTTCTCCCAAGGGCTGTTCTCATTTCCCCCAACCTTCCTTCTTCCTTCTTTTGTACGTCGTCATTTCTCTGAGACTACATAATTGATGGATCTCCTCAAGCAAGAGCAGATCTCCGAGTTTCGGGAGGCCTTCTGCCTCTTTGACAAGGATGGGGATGGTACTCTCTCTCTCTCCGTCTCTCTATAGATTTTACATCTGCTTTAGGGTTTTGGAGCTAAAGAATAGCTTTGAATGTCTCAGAAGTTCTAATGTTTGTTCTAAGATAATTTGAGGGCTAAAGTTTATCATAGAGATGCGAAGTAGGTCTCTTTATATCATTATCATCATTGCTGCTAAATTCTGTTTTGTGCATTTGCTCATTGGGCTATCTCTGTTTGCTGTTACTCATTTTGTGATATGTATGAAATCCAATTCATGTGGTCACTTGATAGAGAACAGAATGCAGTTTGTGCCCTCGAAATTTCTTCGGTTGGCACTAACTCATACCTTGGGCTCTAAAACCATTAACTTTGGCAAGTTGCACCCGAAGAGTTGTAGTTTTAAGAATGTAACCTGCCAAAACTAATGATTTTGAGGGTGCAATGTGGGAGTTTCTATTTTTGGGGTGCAAAATACCAACCGATGATATTTTGAAGGTGCAAACTATATTTCCTACTTGTATAAATGCTCGGCTTCATAGGAATGAAAATGAGTTGGTTTAGGTTTGATTGTCCAAAGACGCCAAACTCTTAACCCGTCATACTAAGCCTCCACAAGTAGTTGCACTCATTGCATCAATGTTATCTTGACTTTGTGTCATGTTATCTAAAGAAAATAATTATTTTGTTTAATGACACCTGCCGATAATTTTATAAAAAATTATGGAATTGTGATTCAAAAAAATGATATTTAGATGTCAGGATATCTAAATAACATGATATAACATTAAGATAATATTGAACCAAACACTTCTTAGTGATAAGTATAAAATTGAAGTAATAATATTGTATTAATGTTTTCTAAATCTACTAAGTTGTTGCATAATTAACATAGGCAGGTTGGTTAAAAGCCATACATGCCTCTTTTGAGGGTGGAATTAAATATGCTAGATTCATAAGTCTTATAGTTTGACTTTGATTTCCATATTAGCCAATTTTGGGCATGCTAAATATATTATTAGAATTCTGTTTACATGCAAGCAAGGCAAATTTGTGCTTTGGCCATCTTACCTCATTGATGCTTCCTTGTGGTAATTGTCATATTTGAAGGCAATCCTTATACTATATTGGGAATTTTCACTCAAAATTTCCATATGAGGTCGTTTTTGAATACCAATGTTTCTATATATAATCTGAAATATGTTTCTATATATATTCTAGAAGTAGCTTTTTTGATTATAAACAACTAAATTGACGCTTGGATTGTAGCAAACATATGCAAGAAGTGGTAAAATGTGAAAGATAAATAAGAAATTACTAAGGAGGTTTTTGGTTTAATGTAATCTAGATAGTGTCATTTAAATATCTATATTATGTAGGAATTTTGTTTGTTTGATTTAATGTCAAATATTGTGGATTAAAGTGTTAATTATTACTGGGATTCAGAGATCTGAAAGTAACTTACAATTAAAATTACGATCTCTAGCTTGTGTGCCATAGATTCAAATCCTGGCATCCTTTATTCCGACGTCTCTTCTGCCATTGTTTATCTATTCATCGGAGAGATGACATCTAGATATTGCCCATTTTTGGTGACATATAGATGTCACCTTGGAATGATAATTTTGTAAATTTTTTCAATTTTATCTTAACTTATAATCAAAACAAACAATTCCATATTTGAACCAAGCACAACTGAAAAACAATAGGATTGAAATTTGTGTTCAATTGATTCGGGTAAGGTCAGAAAAGCCAGCCTCAAATCTTGGTTAACCAGCCATTCAATTGTATGGCCAAGAATCACCTTTGAAGGGTATTGTGCACTGGAAGAGAGACTCTAATTTTTGGAGTTTTTATTAAATTAGTCTTTTTGTGACTCTCATCTCTCTATATGATACTGCATCTTACATTTTCTTTCTAATCATTTCACGAGCATGGTGATATCTTACTGTTCTTTATGTGAAATGATCTTGAGTTGAGTAGATTTGACCTCCAGATTGGCGCGTGGTTCTAGTTAGAAGGATTTGTTATTTTGTTGCAACTACTGCAATAAAACTTGTATTTTAATACTTGGTTCTAAACATCTGTGAATTCTTTTGAAAGTTGTAGTCAATATTATTGATATGTTGATATTGCTCATTTGAAGTAAGGATGTGTGAATCAGCTCGAGTTTCTTGTGCATCATGCATGCCGTTTACTTATAGGCTTCATTAGTGTACTTATAAGTTATAATCAAATGTGCGGAACAGGGCGCATCACCCTTGAGGAGTTGGCCACTGTTATTCAATCCTTGGGCCAGAGTCCGACCGAAGAAGAACTCCAGGATATGATCAATGAAGTTGACGCTAATGGAAACGGTACGATTGAATTTGGGGAATTCCTATGCCTAATGGCGAGGAAAATGAAGGTCAGTCTTCATACCTCGAAGAGTTTGTTTTACACCTCTTTTCTTATTCTTCTCTCAATTTTGGCTAATCTTCAACATTAACTATTCAGTTATTGTGAAACAAGCTTTTAGAATATAAAATAATTCCTGAATCATGACCTATAAGCTTAAGCTTTTAAGCCGGTTGGTAACCAAAGATTTACCATAATATCGGAGCCAGAAATCTCAAGTTTGAACTTTGATGTCTCCCAATTATTTATAACATAAGATTTTAAAAAATATATTTATGCTGAACTTCACGTTACAAAGCAAATAAGCTTACGCGTGAGGGGACAGTGTTATAATATAAAATTTTCCTCGGACCATAATCTGTACGCTTAAGCTTTTAGGTCAGTTGATAACCAGATATTTGACACAAGCATTCTCATGAATTATATTTTAAGAATAGGTTCATGTGTTTTCCATATATTTTGTACCTAAAAGAGCGAACCCTTGAATCAAATCAGGGTGAATTAAGCTTAAAACTTGCCTTCTTTGGGGCCTCTGCAGGAAACAGATGCAGAAGAAGAGTTGAAAGAAGCCTTCAAGGTCTTTGACAAGGATCAAAATGGCTACATATCAGCTAGTGAGGTAACTTTTTTCTGCATTAAGTTTTTTTTTATTATAGTCCAAGATTATGATAAGCTTGTTTAGCTCTTTTAGAGGGATGAATCCAATCCCATTTCATTTTTTTTTATATGTTGAGTTAAAAAAACATGTCGATCTGAAGGTTTAAACTTATAGATTACGACATAGAAATGTATTTTTTTTTTAATCATAATTGCTCTCGGCTTGATATTTTGAGCTTAGTAGCACCAAAAACCGAGAACTTGCTCTGAAATCCGCTCTCGATCGTGACGAACAAACTGCTTTTTTGTCTGCAGTTGAGGAATGTGATGATCAACCTTGGGGAGAAATTGACTGATGAGGAAGTCGACCAGATGATCAGGGAAGCGGATATCGACGGCGACGGACAGGTGAACTACGACGAGTTCGTGAGGATGATGATGGCCATCTGATCGACTCCGCTTACAACGGATTGTTTTGATCAACTGTTATATTCAAATTTTTTTTGTTTTATTATGGATTCCATCAACATAACTTTCTGTTATTGTTAGTTATGGTTCTTCTCTTGCGATCTGATTTTTGTGTTGATGATGCTTTGCGTGTTATTCTTTGAATAGGCTTCAAGGGATTGGATAATTTACAAATTAGATCAACCCTTATATTATTTATTATATGTGCTATTTATAATTAAGGCCCTGAGGTTATAGCCAACTTCCATGTAAGTATGAAAAAGAAATTATAATATTGTTTATCACAAATTATAATTAAGGCCCTGTGGTAATAGCCAACTTTCATGTAAGTATGAAATAAGCAAAGTTAGGGGGGTGTCTCATTTTATGTTGTCAAGATGTTTATGTTATTTATATGTTAATATTATTTTTAAATTATTATTTATTTAGTTTAATATAATTATATTAAAATATGATAATAAAAATTTGATGAAATTGCATTTCTCTCTATTGCAATTGTTGTGACATATAGATTTTGCTGATTTTAGGTGGTATTTAGATTTCGGTTCACAGGGGCAATTTTGTAAATTTTATAAGATTATTTAAATATGTTATTAAATTAAATTAAATAATTAAGTTATTTAAATAATATGATATAATATCACAATAAATAAAATATATGAGATAGTGATGTTTTTTTGGTTAATTATTGAGAGGTTTTTATAGCTAATTTTTAATTATATTTTGATTTAAAGTTTTTAAAAATTTTATGATTGATACTTATTTTAAAAATTTTACAATAATAATTTTTTTTGTAAATTATAATTATTATATTTAAAAATCTAAAATGTGTTAGTATTTAAGGAATATTTTGTTTTGAAATATTTTAAATTTCAATTTTATTCGAACTTTCTTTCTCCTCCTCTGTTTCACACACATTCACTCTTTTCTCGGTCATTCTCTCTCTTTCTCTCTCTCCAGCCGAGCGGGCCGCTTGTCCTTTCTCTTTCCCTTTCTTGCTATTGCAAGGAAGAGGACAGCGGCGTTAGCAGCGTCAACAAAGTGGAGGCGAGTGGAGACGAGTGAAGGGGGAGAGATGTGAGAATATGCAATGGGGATATATTTCTAAAAATTTGAAAAAATATAAAGGGTAAAATTAATTAATTAAATGCCACTAGCTCGTTCCGCAATTTGGGAAATTTAATTAATTAATTAATTAATTAATTAATTAATTATTTAAATATTAATAATTGGTGGCAATTAAATTTGAACATCATTTGACAATTATTATTTTATAAACAAATTTAAAAGATGTTTCAAGGCTTCCGTTGAGCAATTTATTTTCTTTAATATAAAAAATAATTGAGAGAGAACCAAAGGGGTCTCTTCGCAAAAAAATTATTGAAATCGGACAACCTAATACGTACATTTTGCAATAATCATTCGGCGTGCGACACCTACGTGCGGGTCCCATCATTACGGCTCGACATACGTAGCAATTTTTATCACATATGTATTATAAAATATCTCATACATAGTAAATTTGCTCATATATATATTATAATATCACATATGAGATATTTTATGATACATATGTGATAAAAATTACTACGTATGAGATATATTATGACACATATGTGAGCAAAATTACTACGTATGAGATATTTTATGATACATATGCGATAAAAATTACTATGTATGCTGAGCAGTGATGGTGGGACCCGCACGCAGGTGTTGTACGCCAAATGGCTGCCATAAAATCTACGTGTTAGGCTATCCGACTGTAATAAGTTCTCCTCTCCACAACGTACAAATTGAGTCTACCTAGGAAAATTGCCAGCAAAATTTCTCTTTTTAAGCTTTTTTTAGAAAAAAGGATAAATTAGATATGAATTACTGAGTTTAAAATATAATAATACTCAAATTTATATATTTAAAATTGTAATATTTAAATTCTTAATTTTTAAAATTTTAATTTTTAGGTCATTTGTCAGAATTTTTTATTATTAAATTTTTTAAAATTATAATTACACTTTCCTTCTTTCAGAGCATGATCAATGGTTAAATATTCAAGCACCACTCTAGAACATGATGAAAGCATCGAATTAGAATGAAACAAGCAGTAGTCTGATCATAGAAGAGAGTAACCAATGCAAGCTGGGGTTTATAGAGGGCAACTACTTCTGATAAAATAGCTACAAGCACATCGCTAGAGCACTAAAATAAAATCTCATCATGCTCTAGAGTCAATGCTAAAGCAATTAGTAAACAACACATATGACAAAAAATATGAGATTGAAAAATGCTAGTCTAATAGCAAGATGCATAAAAAGCATAAAAATGACATTTGTAGCTAACAAAATATCTAAGCCACCTAAACAGATAGGTAATATATCTAAACGCCACTATGAAGGTCCAAAATCAGGGTCATCAGCCACAATAATATACTCAAGGTAATGATAAAGAAACCAGATCAAAGATAATCACTGGAGCAGCTAGGGTATTTGGCTTAGTTGTGGGGAGAGTATATACTAGCTTAGGCATGCCTAAGCATGCACAAAGTAACAATAGCTTAATCTGTGGACTTGCTAAAAGAGAAATTCGATCCATACAGGCTACCACTTTGATGACCCGATGATATACTAAAGCTGAAATAAATGTAATATTATGATTAATACCTTCACCAAAATGTTTAACACTATCAAACCTCTAGGTGATGCTCTGTGAAAACAAGTCAGGTCAATACAATTTAGAGTTTTGTACATTCAAGTACAAACCTAATAAAAGACTTTCTAGCTTACAATCAAAAAATAAGGGAATGTAAAATTAAAGTAAATAATAAAGGGCCAAGAGAATTACCTTGCTGCACGCTCATAGATGAGAGTATCAACTCAAAGTTGGTATATATTTGTGTAGGCTGCACATAAACACGCTCAACTCATGGATAAAAAACTCTATCATAGATGGACACTACTCTTTCATAACAAAAAATGACTCCAATCTATCATATTGAAAGCATCAGTAAAATCTAATAAAGCCAATGCCTTAGAGGTATCATCCCCCAAAGCTTCAACATAATAGGCTGAGTGAAGGACAACCACAACACCTCTAGAAATGCCATCACCAAACTAAAATTCGAATAAATACTTGGATACATCTGGAAACATTACCGCATTAGCTAACCAAATGTCGCCATACCAAGCTAACTGTAATAGGACAAATAGAAAAATCTAACTTATACAAAATTGTCAGTAGAGCACTCACCAGCAGAGGAGCTAGATCAAGTAAACACTTACCTGCAAGAAACAGATTACAAATTTGCGTAATATCATCAAGTAATGTTTTAGCTATTGATGACACAATCCCTCGCATAACATTGATCAAATTCTGAGCCTACAAACCATCACGACCATAAATTGTGCCCTTCGAAAATGCTTTAATGGCAACAAATACTATGTTAGCATCAACATGAAGAGGCAGGTAATCGCATCGGATGGGATAGTGGAAGCATGAGCAAAAGGATGCTTGGATGTCAAGGCAGCCATAGTAGTATCTGAGGTAGGCACGACATCATTAGAACATAATACCTTAATCATCATAGAAAAGTGATCATCCATGACTTTGACACGACAGAGTCGAGCTTGTGCTGCGTCAATGGATGAGACCTCACCTTGAGAAGGCAACTAAAACTCCAAACTCGAGATAACAACTGGTGTATTTCATCTAGACTAGAATTCCAAACAGCCAAAGAATGTAAAATCATTTGATATTATAAGTCAACATGAACATTGTGATGGTGCTCAGTAGCAGAAGCAAACTGAAGAATCAAGAGAGTGCAAATTAGTAGAAACAAAAGATGGACCCAACTCTCAATACATCCAGGAGAAGCCACTATTGTTACCAATGTTGTATGCAACATGTCAGAAAAAGCTAACAAACAAAGTACTACAAACAGTGACTACATGCTTCTGAAAAACAAGATCAACTAAAAGAGTAGCATGTCGAAAACCATTTGGAGGAGGAAGTGGTGGCTCAATATGATTCAAACTAGAAGAAGAAACTAACAAACAATATAGAAGAAATTCCCTTGTGGGTGCAAGAACAGAAACAAGCACCTCAAATGAATGTAGCCCTGGTGCGGTCAAAACTTCCACCTAACTATCTGACAAAGAATGCGAGCAAGGCCTAGCTGGATGAAATTTTAATTTTTTATTATTTTTTGTACAAATTATAATTTTTCATTTTTTATGTATATAGTATGATAGATATTATAATATGATAGATACTATAAAGACGTTTTTTTTTTAAAATAAGCATAATTAATTAATTAATTAACAAATTAATTGTAATTTTAATTAACGAAGGGAGCATATTTCTTACAGCGTCAATCCTTTTCCGTTAAACAGAAGTCGCCTATTCTGCGGGAGACTTCTATATTATTTTTTTTTTAAAAATAAATATCATTTGAAAAATATCTGTTTAATAACTTATAATTAAGACAATAAAAATAATTATAAAAAATAAATTAATAATAATTTAAAATCTCCTGAGATGCAATTTAAACCATGGCCAATGATCGAGAGATATGGGTGAAGATGATCCCATCCTTTTCCCCTTCAAAAAAAATATAAAAAATATTCTTTATTTCATCAATAAACTCTTCTAAACGGAAAATGAAATAAAAGCAACATTTTTCATTTAACTATTATTTAGGAACATGCAAA